>JACXGI010002272.1:0-48856 GCA_016801175.1 Esox masquinongy | reverse complement strand
CCGAGGGCTCCAGGCATCACAGGGAGATCCGCAGATACATCAAGAAACAGGTAGACTATTGGAGCTCGAGGGGCCTACACACTGTCCTGTTCCTGACACCCAGAAAAGTCATCCAAAAGATATGAAATGCATATCGTGGAGTTGTCTTGGTGACGTAACGAAGTTTACTCTGGTTACCGTTATGGTGTGCCACAGTGTCAGCTTTCATTGTGGCTCCGACCCCTCCCCCTCCACTGACTGTCTCTCTCCAGGTGCTGCCCCCTCTGAAGGAGGTCAAGGTTAGGCCGGAGATTGGGTCCACTGTCAGGAACAAGCTAGTGCGCCTCATGACCCACGTTGACATGGGTGTGAAGCAGAGCGCTGCTGAGTTCCTCTTCGTCCTCTGTAAAGAGAATGGTGAGAGACTCCGATGGATTAGGTTGTTTTGAGTTCATTACTTACTGGCAGTTTATTGCCAGTGCACCTCAGACGCAGCCCGTGTACAGTACAGTGTGCAGACAGTTGGCCAGTGTGTTGTCCTGACCCCCGGCCCTCGTTCCTGCAGTGGACAACCTGTTGAAGTACACGGGCTACGGCAACGCAGCGGGGCTGCTGGTGGCACGGGGCCTTTTGGCAGGAGGGCGAGGGGAGACGCAGTACTCAGAGGACGAAGACTCGGACACAGAGGAGTACAAATCGGCTAAACCCTAGTGAGTAGGTAGGAGCTTTGAAGACAGAGTTGGAACTGTTGAAGGTCACTTAGCAATAATACAAAATCAGGTTATTTGTTTACATTTTTTTTAAACGCTCAAATTGAGTTAGACTCACTAACAAGGAAGAAAAACTAGGCAAGCTGAGTTCAGCTGGCCCACGGGTAGAAGTAACTGTGGTAAGCCAGGGACGGGGCTTGAAGAGCATCTGTGAATTTACGCAGATTGTATTTGCAAGCTGTGTTAGTGTCCATACTAGTGGGGTTTTGCGCTGCATTTGTAAAGGCCTGTAAACAGGACCGAATTTGTTGTGAATTTCCTGCCTCTGCAGACAGTTCAGTGAGTGAGTCAGATTTGCTGTTCTTGGATGGCATTTATATAATTGTTACCTGATCATTTTACATAATTTATTATTTTTATCAATAACATTACCCCTTTTTTGGGCTAGGCAATTGATTAAAAAGATGATCACTTATTTTCTTATTTAACTTACAGTACATCAAGGCGCGACCTTCAGTTTTAGAACTACTGTTTTAAAAAGTGCTTATTTGTTTATCCAGGGGATTGTTTGTGTATCGACCAGTGTCATGGGAATCATTGGGTCAAGGGGTGTGTTGTTAATCGCTTTTACATGACAGAACTTCAGTGCCACTCCCTGGCCAACTTTTTAGGACAGCCAAGCAATGGATCGTTATACAGCATAAAAAAAAAGTCTTTCCTCTGCCTAACCTGCTGTCCGTCTGCGCGTCTCAGCATCAACCCCATCACAGGCCACGTGGAGGAGCCCATGCCAAACCCCATAGAAGAGATGACTGAGGAACAGAAAGAGTACGAGGCCCAGAAACTAGTCAACATGTTTGACAAATTATCAAGGTAAGCCAGTCACTGAGCCACCTCATGTACGAATGCAACAACAACTGGGTTTACCAGCGTTGGATTTCTATTCTAGTAACTCATTGTAACCCTCAATGTCAGATGATTAACCTTTCTGCATTATACTACTGTGTATCCTGTGTGAATGGTCCCCCGTGGCTTATTACCCCCTCCCCCCCCAAAACCTGGACGTCTGCTGTCTTCATTCACACTGACCTTTCCTCGGCGTGTAGCACCTAGTGCCACTCGGAGAATGATGCTGATGCGAGACCGAGCGACACTGAGTGCGCTCCCTGCCAACCAGTTCATTAGACGAAGAATCTCCTGCCGTTAGCCCCGGTGCTCAATTAGACCCTGTCCTTAGAGCCGCGTCCGCCGCTGCATTCAGCCGGAGTCAATGGAAGCCTTCGCCGTCGGCACGCCACGGCTGCATCATTACCAGCATGCCATTAATTAGCCCCCTAATTGGCCCACACAGTGGGGTCGGCGGCCCTCGGCTCCTTTCTACTCTTTTATGTGGAGCTTTATGTCAGGGTTGTTAATAATCTATACGTGGCCACGTCCCTTTATTCCCCATTCAGTCCAGGAGCCAAACATTGTGCCCTAACTGACAGGCCGGTGGGACTGAGACATAGGCCCGGTTAGAGAGGACGCCTTAGTGTGGCTGTTAACACGTTAACAGACAGCAGAAGGGCTGACATGGTCATTGTTCAGCCACAGACAGGGGGTTGAGTCCTAATGAGACGCGTGTGCCTGTGTTGAAGAGGCGGATTCCTTTCTTCTGGGGCCAGATCCATTTCTCCCATCTCTCCATCTTTGTCTTCTGGTGCGTGCGTGCGTGCGTGCGTGCGTGCGCGCGCCACTGTCAAGGAGACACGGCCTCGAGGTTGATGACACAAGCTGCAGCTCAAATAGCTTCCCGTGTAGTGCAGTGCTTTTGACCAGAGAGGGGGGACGGACAGGGTGCCATTTGGGCAGAGCCGGAGCTGCCCACCTCCCCAACATGTGGCCTCTCAGGAGACGTCTCAGGGCCACACAGGAATCTGTTCTCCCATTTCTGCTTAACTGCTCCTCTAATTAGCGCCACCTCTGAAACTACCGCCCTCCGCATGGACACGCGGTTACACCTGCTGGCACCTCCGTGCACACTGGGAAGTAGGACAGGGAGTACCATGGGAGTCAGTGGTAGAGTGGGCTACCGTTTACAAGTGTTATTGGTGAGTGGGTGTGTTTTTTTGTTTTGTTTTCCTGGTTACTCGTTTGTTTCCTGCTAACAGGGTGAGAAACCATATAGCCCATCTTTCACATTGGTGTGTTGGTTTGGCTGGTGACAGATGGATGACAGTGGGGCTCGTCTGTCCGAAGCCTTCTGTCGAGACTTACGGAAGTGTTCATTGAAGCAGTCTGGTTGTGTTGAACTGTCGTCTTGCGTCTGTCTAAACTAGGTTAAACCTCTAAGGTGTCTGTCAGCATAACTCTGCAGCCTGCTCAGCCTCCGTATCCTGACATTTTGTGGTCTTCTTGGATAATAGTCGATAGGTTCATGACTCATGTATGACAGGACGTGGCACTGTGGGGCTTGTCCACGTGTGGTCATCAGGTCCCGGCCTAGTCCACATGTGTATATATCATCTGTATTCAGTGCTTGTCATTGAAAGGACATTTGATAAGATCTTCAAATTTCCTTAGTGCCATGTTCATACCGCTCATTGGTGGCTCACCTCCAAATCTTCCTAAGATGTTTTTTTTTTTTTTTTTGTCATTGTCGCCCTCAACCTTACTCGGTTGTTGTTGGTAGGAGCCAGGAATGAAGAATGAAATGTTCATTTGTGTTTAAATTGTGCAAATGAATGCAAATGAGGCCTTGGGTTTAAGACTTTGATTGGCTAATTCTGTGATGCTGGTGGCCCACAGTGCAGATATAATTGGATTAGGATAGAGAGCCAGGCTTGGCTTTGAGGAGATTAGACGGAGCACTGATCCTGTAATTAAACTGACCCACTGTGGGGTGGGGGCGGGGGTCATCCAGGGTTTTGAGTGCCGGATGTAAGAGAAAGATGTTCCTCTTCAGAAGGTGTAGAATGCTTGACGTGGGATTCAAAGCGTCACAGGTGGATTTTGGTCTACTGAATTAAACAATGTGCAGTGTTGGACACTTTACATTATCTATGTGGAAGAGGAAATTACTTTTCTTTCCCCACACATCTTTTCTTCCAGTTTATCAAATTAATGACTATGGCCTTAGCACAACATGTCCCTTTGGGTTCGGTGGCTTGAAGATGGGGACATGATGTTGTGCAAAGATATTAATCTTAGCCTCAGAGGTCCAGGGCGCAGTTTTTCAGAAGTAATCTGATCGGATTGGATCAAATCTTGAAAATGTGTTGTTCAAAAGAAAAAAACGGATTTTGAAATTGGATTAGATCACGTAATCACGAGAACAGCTGTCAATATCAAACAAAAATAATATATTTAATTTATCACTGTGTATTATTTACAATGACACAATCATCAGAGATGAACCAGTCATTGAGGAAGATGGGGATCCTCACTGGTTGAGACTGTAGTTATTGTCATAGGAGCTCAGAAAAGATGCCTATAAGTCACTAGAAATGAGAAACTGAAAGAGCAGAAGTACAGATTAATCTGGCAGGGGAACAAAACACTTACCCAACTACAGCAAACCAATGCCAGATGTGATATCTGCCTTCTAAAAGCAGGCCTTCAAAAAGCCTTTTTATGATTTAAAACACGTGTTCAAAATATCCACAATGTATTTGTGAATAATGTATGTTTGTTTTTATTTATTTGTTGGGGGTCAGAAGAGGGGTCTAATTGTTAAAAAGAAATTGAAAATGGAAGAGGATGTTTGTATTGTTTTATTGTGCTGTTTTCTGACCCTTCAAATAAAAACACTTGAAGTGACCCCATGCTGGCTATTCTACCTGTTGTTTTTTACATAGCTAGTTGCCTACATTGTGATATGTTGTCTCATTTAGAGCACTGGTAATCCAGAATTGGTCATCTTGAAAAGTTTGTATCTGGATCAAGGTGATCCAATCCAATGTTGCTTTAAAACATCTGTACAAAAGTAAGATCCAAATCCAGATCATTCTGATCCAGATGAAACTTTTTAAACAACTGGGCCCAGACCGCAAGTTTTATGTTCTACCTGATTATTAATTTAATCTGGGGTCTAAATCAAAGAACAATGGAGGGGGAAAAGCTGTGTAACTGGCTTGGAGGTCCAGATTGGAGTTTAAGGGCTGTTATAAATTTGTGAAATGCCCACATCTCCTACACACTCTCCAGGGATTGTGGGCAGGACTTGGGCCAAAAGTACCCCCTCTGAGTTGTCAGATGAAAATGTAGTTTTCTGCGGTGGTTTCCAATCTGTTTGTTGTGAATATTTCAGTCGTATTCGTATGACCCTGCAGATAAGCATGTTTCTGATCCCCCATCAAACACAGTTTTCCAGTCTATGGTTGCATTTATTTTGAAGTTCCAGTTTTGCCAGTCCCAGTTATTTTCTTCCAGTTTGATGCCTAGCGAATGTGGCCCCTTTGTGATGATGTTTGTGTGTGGTTTTGTGTTCCACAGGCAGGAGCTGATTAGGCCCATGGGGGTGAGAAAGGATGGCACTCTGGCACCCCTAGAGGAGGCTCTGCACCAGGCCACACCAGACAGCTGCAGTTCAGACTCAGACTAGAGCCAGGACTATTCTGACCGGTGCCGGTACACCTACTGTAGGCTGTGTCCACCGCAGATGTCCCCTCCCTCACTCCACGCCGGTCTGTCAGAGACTTAAGGGGTGTTCCTCAACCCCAGCCTTTCCCCATAGGCTGTTGTGTACCATAAAGCTGACTTGATGAAAAAAAAACAAAGCTGACTTAAGCCTGACTCAATCGGACATAGGAAAGAACAGGGTTAGCACAAGCTCCAACTACCATTGTTGCTTCTTTCATGTTTTTATTTTATTGGATGTACCATTTCTCAGCTCACACCTCCCATTTGATAGAATGGAAGATAGCTCTTAATCATATAGTACTGTATGCTGTATAGATGCAAATCACTAAAAGCATGGTTGCTGGTGTGGACTTTGACCAAACCGTCATTGAGTTTAGAAAAAAAGTCATTCCTATACAATTACATTAATTTCGTTTTGTATATGATCTGTTACATGGTTAAGTGCACACAATAATGAATCACAATTGTATTTATAAGTAACCAAGTGCTACGACGAGTAGTTTTCCATCGGGAGTGTCTGTGAAGTGAAGTATCACACATGAAGTGGTTAGTGATTTAGCGGCTAGTCGGATATGTGCTTCTGAAACAGCCAAGGAACACTTTGTTAAAAAGATCACAGCTGTTTACTGTTTACTCTTTGAAACCTTAGATGTTGCAATTTCTTGTCTTTTACATAGATCTTTATAAGTACACTTAAGACTAAGGAAGAGTAAAAGTTAAAGGAAAAACTGCAACATTTCTGTTGTTGGTGTTTAGTATACGAATGCTTTTTGCCTTACCCTTTGGTGACTCTGGACATTCAACAATGTATATTTTATGAAAATGACTTTCCTAAACAGAACTTTCATGTTAAAATTATAGTACACAATCGGTATGCTTTTTCTGTTTTGAAGACTCAGTTGATTTCATATGTGTCACCTACTTAAGCAATAAGGTCCAAGGTGGTGTGGTCTGTGGCCAATATATATCATGTCCAAAGTCAGTTCATAAGCATGACCCAATGCAGAATACCATTAGCTATATACCAACTGGTTTACAACATAATAAAAAATCTCTCCATTTGGTGCTCATTTAATGAAGTTATTAAAGGTGAATCTATGTCTGCCCCCAAATTCTAAAGCGTTAAATTCACGGCAGATTGATTCATGGTCTGGGGTTGGTTTGCCTCATTGCACTGTAGTGACTCCTTTCGGTAGAAAAAGCATCTGCAGGCTCAGTCGTAGTCATTGGCCTAAGAATATGCTATTCTCCAAATGCGCATTTACTGGCAACTGGCTTTTTCATAGGCCAATCTGACAAACGTATTCACAATGGAAGGGGCTGACCAGCTGAGCAGATAATTATATCCAGTAACATAATCCTCTGTAAGCCAATTCAAACACTTTTTCACTAAAGCTTCCATACAACAGCTCCACTAGTGTGTTGTTAAACTATATAATCACTAGAAATGTATTGGAAAAATTAGCTCACAGAAATGTATGTCCAATTCTTGAAGCTTTTTCACCACTTTGAGTTTGAATACACCATGGGGCTGGCATTTGATCTCTGACAGTGGGGTCTTTTATTGTGATTTTCTGTTGAGAAGAAGGCTGCAGTCATCACCTTGCAAATGCATATATAGAATGAAGTTTTATTCAGCCTTCAGTACTAAATCGTAGCTTATCAATTTATTAACTAACCCTTTTATATCTATATTGTCAATCTATTTGTGACTTTGTAGCGATCCTAGCTATACCATGTTACAATCTACTTAGTGTGTGAGACTTGGTAGCCTACATGCATTGCACCCAGTAGACATGGGTTGACCATCCGTATTCTTTGTTTCACACTTGTGGGTTAATCATTAAGCCTACAGCGTTATAATTTTTTTTCTAGTCCATAGTCCTTCAGTGGTGAATGACATTTGGCTGTGTGTAGCCTGTTAGCATACCTTATGGTATAGGAGTGTTAAGAGTCTGGAAAAAATTCTAGGTTGGGTTATAAGTTCACCTAGGACCTATTTCTTACACCTTAGAGAAATAGGACCCACAGAATGACTGGAGCTCACACAAATGACTCACTGACTCAGATGAGAGCTCTTTTTAGGGATAATCACTTTGTCAGCCTCTTCTGTAAGCTCGAAGGGTGGTTTGGAGCATATGAATGACTGGGAAACAAAGTTACTGATGTGAAAGCCCCCCCACAACTCTCCTGTGTTGAAGGAGATGGGTTAAACAGGCAAGTTAACATTTTGGTTTGGTGTGTAGCTACTCATTTTGATATTCAGGGTAAGGTCCCGTGTGATGTGGGTCAGCATCACTGTTATGGTCTTGGCCTCACACTCGCTAGGGGGGCACAAATGTACCATTTGTCAGGTAAGAACAAATCGTGATATGGAGAAAGGTAATGGCTGTACTTAAAGCATCTTGTGAAGATGAGAAGCAAATCAGACGTTTTGTTTTCTCAGAGGATAAGGAATTAACCTTTCAAGAGAGGCTGTTATATTTACAATTTTTAACATTGTCCTGGAAAAACAGTGCCAAACACTTGATAAGGTTGTTGCTTTTTTGTGTTGTATATACCCTTGAATGAAACAATGATGGCCATCATTACTGACATGCCAGAGATTTGTTGGCAGAATTTCCCTTTGCCAAAATACTGTCTGGAGAAAAAGAAATGATGCTATATTGACAGTAAATGTAGCAATGGGATGCCTAATGAAATCTCACTTCAAAATCTTGTCATTGTTGCTGCTAGTCAATGAAACATCCCACGAAAAATAACACATACATTGTCTTAGACTATGGGTCATTAAAACAAGCAATTGGATGCTTTACCATTTTAAATCTGGTGGTCAAACTGAAATGCTATTGGATGGTGGCAAATACACAAGTTCTGAGTGCCTGAAACGCTGATTAGTTATTTTGTTACTGGAGGTAATTATCTTGACTCACAGTATCATGGCTAATTCTAGCAGTTTAGCCTTTGAGATAAGTTAGTAGCTAGCCATTTCCAATCAATGCTTTAACAGTAAACACAGCCAAATGCCATTCTAACAAGTAACAATACATAGATTGAAATGAGCAAAATGTTGGAATTCACTCTCCTACAGTCACACACAGCATCGCGTGCATGTAAAAGTGTTCAGATTGGTAACTACAGGATCAAAATATAGGTGAAGTTGTGCATTGCGGTTCAACAGCCTTATTTGTTCTGGGAATTTACCTACTATGCTCTAACTTTAGTAAACAAGCATGATTTACCAGAATAGCCTGTTGGTTCCATGCAGAACAGGGACAGCGAGTAGGGAATAGTTATGCACTGTATGTGACCTTGCACTTTCACAGAAGCTGGCAAAAGTAAGATCCAGAAATGTTCTTCTATCAGTCCATCAGCAATTGTGAATACTTGGAGCTGACCTACTTGCTAATTTCTGATAGAACCTTGAACCAGAACCTCATGACACGGATACAAAACTGTCATGAATTGCTGGATACCAAACTAAGTATGATGGGTAGGACGAGTACGAACACTTCACTAGGATTCTTGCTGGGAACCTAGCGTTGCATAAAGGCCTACCTGTCCCCTACTTCCAATCTCAGTTAATCACTGATTATCTCCGGAGTTGGTAGGAAAGATCAGATCACGATCAGTTACTTTGTTAAGACAAGTCTAAAAATGTTCTAATGTACCCATCAAAAACAGACGTGAGATAAGACTTGTATTTATTATAATATAACACAGATGAGACCAAATGCATTACAATGTATTATTACATTTTGTTTTGTTTTTACAAAGTAACAAAATACAGTGTGGCACTGGAATCTAAAATACATCTAACAACAGGAAATACATAAATACATATCAGAGCACAAATAACAGTTTAAACCACAAACATCTGAATTTAAAGCACAAGTATTTCATACTGTGTAGAGAGTAGAGAAAAACAAATACACCCTCGTGCAAGTCACACCTTGAAGGTTTCAAAATTAAGTCAACCATTAACGGTCTTAAATACTAAGTGCTCACCATTAAGAGGGGCAATCTGCAATTTCTATATTTAATTTATAAATTAATGTACCCATTGCTTCTTGAAAAGTAGTAGCTCAGTACACAGCTAATACAATATAAACTATAGTTTTTACATAGTGGTTGGTCAGTCCTTGCATCCATAAAGTGGTCTATTAATTTGAGTGTGATTACATTTCTGCAGTGCCTACGTTTTGATTATTACCTAAACAGGATGGAACACTGTTACTGTTTCAATTGCTGATTGCCCCTATAAAATGTAGAATCTGAAGTTTTGAATCCTATACAAAAGCATAGACATGTACAAATGACCCGTGGAATCAGTTTTGGGGAAAATGTTGCTTTTGGCCAACATTAACGGAGTATGGAACCAGTCTCTTTGAGCAAACTCACAATACACTTCTCTTCCACACAAATACAATTGGATCACTAAGAAATGCATACCAAATAATGCTGGGTCCTTTGTTGATGGGCAGAGACCTTAATGACTGCCTGTCGAAGTACACAGCAGCGCACTACACACTCAGCAGGTCAAACTTCCCCTCTTCCCCACAGCCAAACCTATCCCTTAACTGCATGCGCCCCACTTGGGGCTTGTTTACATTTTGAGAATAAAATACTAGATAGACTTACCTTAGTTTGCATAATCATTCCCACAGAGTTTGCATTTACACCGGCATATATCCCCCGTCAACCGGGGGAAAAGTGAGCGATACGTGCACACTGCACAAAAACTTGACACAGTTCTGATGCAGTTGCCTTCAAATTTGCAAAACTCCCAAGGGGGCTCTATTGAAAATACGGCGCTCGCTACTTCAGAAGGTGAAGCTGTCGATATCTGCAAGTTAACACAACGAAATAATCTAGCGTCTCCCATCTTCTTTGATATGTCTCAAAACATTTAGCACAATGTAAACAAGCCCCAAGACAAACCACCCCGACGCATTTCAAACAACAAGGAAAGAAATACCAACCTCTAAAATGTGACATGATGTGTGAAATCTTTATGGGCCGATGACAATTTCCATTTAGTGTAAAAACAAAAAACAGAAATTGCCACCCATTTGCATTGTTTTTAAATGCTCATGCTTTACAAATGCACATCAGATGCTGACAAATGTTTTCCAGTATTTCCTTGACCAATAGAAGTATATTTCACACCCTGAGGTCATCCTCAGTCTCAGTTACTTGGGCTGGACGAAACTGTTGACACTGTGCTCTTACTGTCAGTCTCCGAATCGCTCTTCTCACTGCTGCTGCTGGGGCCCCGAGCCCCTGGTCTGGACTTTGGAGGAATCCTCCCTCGGGGCTCTGCAGCCCCTCTCCTTCCCAAGCCGGTGGTTTTGGTCTGAGTGGTCCCTCGTCCCCGGACATTTCTAGATGGAACACTGCTTGCTGGAAAACTGCTGGTAGGGATGGTCTGCAGGGAAATAACAACCAGCTTCATCCACAACCCCACAACTCATCTCAGCCCCTGACAGACCATGAGAAAGTGAAGTAGTTCAGACAGCCTACATTTTACTGAGGCCACTAAAAATGGCACTGGCCTATCAACATAAAAATTAGTAGCATGTGTTGAGTTGTACATACCCCATTCTCACGAGCGGCCATCAGGTCTTGGATCTCAGAGTGCCACCCTAGGATTTCAGCAAACCTCCTAACGGTGTCCACCAGGTCTCCTAGTTCCATGTAGTCGCCCTTCTTTAAGGGCACCTTCTGAAAGGGACCCACTGCGTCCCGGTTTAGCAGCAGCCGCGGCACGGTGGACCTCACTGTGTTTACAAGGCTGGCAAAGGGCTCGATCTGGGGAAAGAGATACAGTGGAACAAAGGCATCAAGAACATTACGACACAGGATAGTTATTTTTGCTTACCAGTACTGTAATTTCAGGAATTTACAATTTACATTTGTGATCTGGTTAAGTTCAACACAAAGAAAATACAAAGTGAACTAAGCCAAAGTGAACTGAATTCAAGTGAAAACTGCTGTGGTGTAGCTGACCATGTGGTGCAGCATATCAATGTCTTCTCTGCAGCCGCTCTACAGCTTATGAGGGGTTTACCTGTAAAGAAGTGCCCATTACAATGAGTAGGTCAGCTTTAGGGAAGTCCTTTGAATGCAGAAAGTACTTCTCAGGAAGGTCCTCTCCAAAGAACACTATGTCTGGTTTGACTGTGGCCTGACAGAAAGTACAGACAGGGACCTTGTCACTCATTATGGAACTCTGAAATAGAGACAAGAGACATGCGTCAGAGAGAGAAATAAGATTTATCATACTGTATATGCACCCAATGCATATGGTAAAAAGTAATTGTCCCACACAATAACAAAACCTAACAAGGCCCTATTTTTTGCCAATGGGGATTGTTGGAAGAATGTTGTATGAACAGATGAGCCAAAAGTGAAACTTGCATGGAATAGCCTTCATTTCTCTGAACAAGAATAGACTGATGAGTTCTAGAAGAAAGTTCTTTGTTTCTGGCCATTTTAAGCCTGTAATCGAACCCACAAACGCTGATGCTAAAAATACTAAACTAGTTAGAACTGTTTTATTGATTCTTTAATCAGCACAAAAGTTTTCAGCGATACTAACATAATCACAAAAGGGTTTTCTAATGATCAGTCAGCCTTTTAAAATGATACCATTGGAAAAAGATTTTTAAAATGATACAACGTACCATTGGAACACAGAACTGGTGGTTACTGATAATGGGCCTCTGTACGCCTATATAGATATTCCATAAAAAAATCTGTAATTTCCAGCTTCAAAATGGACTTTTGAAAACAAGGACATTTCTAAGTGAACCCAAACTTTTGAACAGTAGTGTATATATACACAAAGACAAATCCCTAGATATGGAAAACATTTTTCTAAGGTATACCAGACACTTTTAGGTCCTTATCTTTAATCGAACCTTGAATCAAATAAATATTGTTGCGTGTTACAAAAACATTTCTCCCCTCCCATCTCAGATTTATTGCTAATATGCTGTGATTTGGTGGTAATTTTTTTTATTTTTTACCTTGGCCTCCTGCGCGGGGAATGGGGTGTAGCAGAGGTGACAGGAAGCAGTTGCAAAACTCCCATGGGCCTCCACAAGCTTATCGTCTGGGATTCCACTTACTGTTATGGGGAAAGAGTTGGTATCAATGACTACCACTGTATTGTGATGTCCTTTTTCACATTTTGTAAAAATGTGCAATCTGGTCACATGATCATCTACCCGAAATCTCTTTCCAGGTGAAAAGTCACACCTTGCAAACACGTTATTGGTTTAAAAGACAATGTAAGAGTGATCCGATTCTAGCCTATTAAAACGGAGAGAGCAGTGCATACTGTGACAGAATGAGGTCACTTTTAGACAAAGTGGGACCGCTTTTTTAGAAGAGCTCTAATTTCAACGGGGTCATCATTTTGTCTACAGCGCCAAAACAACACGGTTGTTGTCACGACACGGTCCAAATACCTCTAAAGTTCATTAAGAGAATGCTTTAGCATCCAAACGGAGTTCACTCTCTACTTTATTTTACAACTAACCTGTAAAACAAATTATGGTCATCATTTCAGGTTGCCACCAAAATAGCATCAACCCACCGAGGCATAGACTCTACAAGACCCCCGAAGGTGTCATGTGGTATCTGGCACCAAGACATTAGCAGCAGATCCTTCAAGTCCTGTAAGTTGCGAGATGGAGCAGCTATGGATTCAACTTGGTTGGTCCAGCACATCCCACAGACACTAAATCAGATTGAGATCTGGGGAATTTGCAGGCCAGGGCAACACCTTGAACTCTTCATTTTCCTCAAACCATTCCTGAACAATGTGTGCAGTGTGGCAGGGTAAATCATCCTGCTGAAAGAGGCCACTGCCATCAGGGAATACCATTGCCATGAAGGGCTGTACCTGGTCTGCAACAATGTTTAGGTAGGTGGCACGTGTCAAATTGACTTGTACATGAATGCCCGGACCCAGGGTTTCCCAGCAGAACATTGCCCAGAGCATCACACTCCCTCCACCGGCTTGTCGTCTTCCCACAGTGCATCCTGGTGCCATAACTTCCCCAGGTTAATGATGCACATGTACACCGCCACCCACGTGATTTAAAAGAAAACGGGACTGATGGGACCAGTGACCTTCTACTGCTCCAAGGTCGAGTTCCGATGCTTGCGTGCCAATTGTAGGCGCTTTTTACGATGACAGGGGTCATCATCGGCACTGACCGGTCTGCAGCTACGCAGCCCCATACGCAGCAGGGTGCAATGCACTGTGTTGTGACACATTCCTCCCGTAACCGTCATTACATTTTTCTGTGACTTGTGCCACAGTAGACCTTCTGTCGGTTCGGACCAGACAGGTTAGCCTTCATTACCCTCACGCATCATTGAGCCTTGGGCGCCCAACACCCTGTCGCCAGTTTTTGGTTTATCCCTCCTTGGATCACGGTCAGTAGGCATTCACCACTGCTGACCGGGAGCGCCCAGCAAGCTTAGCGGTTTCAGAGATGCTCTGAACCAGTTGTCTGGCCATAACAATTTGGCACTTATCAAAGTCACTCAGGTCTTCACTACTGCCCATTTCTCCTGCAGCCAACATGTTGACTACGAGAAATGATTGTTTGCTTACCATCTAATCTACCCAGACCTTGACATGCGCCCTTGTTAGGAGATAAACAACATTCTTCACTTCACCTGTGAGTGGTCATAATGTTTTGGCTCATCGGTGTACAGCAACAAGTGTTTTTATAACCGATAACTGTAAAATATATTTGAACCCGGGTCTGATGTCCTTTTGTCAATTAGCCAAAAGGACATGAATCCCCAACTCACTCTTCTCCAGGCCGTCAATGTTCTGGGTGTACATGCGGAGTAGAAGTCCCTTATGGTGCAGCATGTGGATGAAGTAGTGGATATAATTGGGTCGGTGCCTGCCTGGGTATAGCTCCTTGGCCAGGGAGAAAAAGGGCCGAGGGTCGTTGGAGAAGTAGTCGATGTTGAAGATGGCCTCTGGGTAGGGTATGTTATATTTGGCCAGGTTGGCATAAAGCCCAGTTCCTGGGGTTCTGGTGGGACAGAGGACAAAAAAAAAACACACGAGTGAAACACCACCAGTGGAAGACAGACAGAGAGACTAAGTCAGTACATTCTAAGCAGCATGCCCCCACCACCCACCTGAAGTCTGGGATGCCGCTGGCCGTACTGATGCCTGCCCCAGCCACAACCACCACATTCTTGCAGCGGCCCAGCTTCACCAGTCGAGACACGGATGCCAGGCCGCCCCGGGGAGAGGGTTTCACTGTTGGCCCAGCGGGGGAGCTCTCGGTGGGCTCAGTGAAAGAAGACGACATTCCCTCCTGGTTGGGGCAACTGCTTCCCTTAGAACCCTTAACCTTCCTGAAATAACAACCAGTGAAACAAATCATTATTACCACAGAAATCTTCAACATGTGTTCTTTTTGACAGGACACTACAAAGCCATGTATCAAATCACCAGGTGTTCACAAATTCAACAAGATTCAACAACAACAGTCCATCTAACTGGAGAAGTGGAAATACTCTTTACGGCTGGTGGAAGTAACGTTACCGTGACAAGGAGGCGTCCTGTCCACTCACACTCATCAGACTGAGATCCTGGACCAGAGGCAGGGCAGAGTCAGTCTGTTGCTTCTGTTGGCTCCCATGTGCGCCAGGGCCAAAGTGCTGGGGTCGGGGTGTCTCTGTATGCCTGGTCTGGGAGGTAGAGTTGCGGGTCACCCTGGTGAATGCCCGCTCCTGAGAGGCCCTCTTGTCCCAGCTGGATCTGGCCTTGCTCATATCACCACCTGCATAAAGCATCACGCAAAGGTCAAACAGTCAAAACATTTATTATTCAACCACTTCAAACAATACAACCACAGTATGATACCATTTAAAAAAAATGACAACATTGTAATTATCATTTATTATTTGGATTTCACTACGATCAGCTACAAAATACATGAAAACAAAACACACAAAACAATGACGCAACACAAAATGCTTTCAATTAATGTAACCAACATAGGGAGAAAACGGTAAAAAGAATAAAATAACAGAAATCCATGTATGTTCATACTGAGTTGTCATGCTTATCAAAATTTGGAGTACAGAAAATGTTTGTAACATATCTAAATAAACAATAGTGTTTGTTTTTCAGTTATATTTTTTTATAACAAATGACCAACTTTGTGGGGGGCGGGCGGGGGGGGGGGGGCAACAGGTTTCACAGAACCCTTTACACTCTGAACCACCTACCACAATCTCCCTAGATTTCTGGCCCATATTTAAAAAGCAGTTACAATAAAAATCATGGAGGTGTTCCTTTGTGCTTGCTCCCTTGGCCCTGAGGAAAGCTGAAAAGTTTTAAAACGGTCACCGCCCGCACAAAAGGTAATGGCTGTAATATAACCCCCTGCTCGAGCAGCTATGCTAATACAGTCCACAGCTGTGGCAGCTTTACTCTTCAGAGTAAGACGAGTGGGGTGGCGGGTTGAGGGTGCTGAGGGTGAGGAGAAGTGGCGGACAGGGGTGAAAGAGAACCCCTAGATTGACTGTGTGTCAACAAACCCCAGCTGGTAGAGAAAGGCGGATGGCCCTTTAAGACCCCCTCAAATGGAGCACAACAGAGATAAATGATATGGAGGCGGGATTCAATAAAGAGGGAATGAAGGAGGGGAAGAGAGCGGAATGGAAGGTGGTGGGTGGGTGGAAAGAAAAGGAGGGAGCTTGTCTTTTGCAAAGCTTTCCTGGGCCTTCAAACAACTTACACAGGCAACGAGTGAGAGTAATCAGGAGGGAGGGGGAGAGAGCAAAAGGGAGAGGAGACAAAAGAGCTACAATCCCATAAAGCAGGACCAGCGTCAGAGCCTGGGGAGAAGATAAGACCAGGCTTTTCACTAGGGCACCTTATCAGCCTCAGGAGGTGACATGGTAGGGCTCAATGAAAGCAGTTCGCAGGACAATACCACAATACACAACACAGCTATAAAAACATGAAGGCTACTAACTAAGGGGAGACGAGGGCACTGCTAAGTGCCTCTATCATGGGCAGTTGGCATCAAGGCAATTCCTCACTACAGTCAACCTCAGCACCCAAGACTTACAAAATTTACAAAGTAAACCACGTTCCTGTAATTAAGTGCAGACTTCACCAGTGTATGCAGGGAGGTGCATGATTTCCGTCATTACAGAACATGTGCCAAAATCTGAAACAAGGCAATTCAGTCACTAATATTTCAGGGTTTCTAGAAACGTCTCAAAGTACTTGTTTTTCCACTCCACTAGAAGTGTGTTAAGATTTTAAGAAGCCATGCAGTACACGTTGAAATGTTTCACATTTACCTGTTCGAATGTCCTGTAAAGGCACCTGGAATTCAGGTCACTGGGACAGGCAATTCTACATTTATAAAAATGGTAATTGTTTAGTACAGGGCTATTCAAATCTGGACCTCGATGCAGTTTCACTCCATAGTTTCATTGCAACCCTCTAATCAGGGACTTCTTTAGACCTGGGACACTAGGTGGGTACAATTAATGATGAGGTAGAACAGTGAAGCAGCAGGCTCCGGACCTTGTAAGGTAAGAGTTGAATACACGATTAAGTACACGCACTTTACTCTATGGAAATATGTGCTGGAATGCATTTGTCATACATGGACAAAATATTTTAGAAGAATATTTAACAACAATCCATGACTAGTCATGAGTAATTTTATTAAATAAAAAAAATGTTATGACTTAATCCAGTTTCCAGAAAAGTGGATTGGCAGTAAATGCACATGTAGTCTCATTAGCAAATAATGTTAAATATTGGAAAGGTATATAATGTAAGGCTGTGGTGCCTGGTCTGTACTATTCAGGATACCAGTTATTATCCAGGTATTTGGTAACAGGCCCACTGAAGACCTGGGTGTATCTATCCTGCTGCCTCTGGTGCATACATACTGCTGCAGCAGGGTTCTAATTTCTCTTTCAGCAAAAACACTCTTGTGTAGCCATAGTAGGGATAGAAGGAGCAGCTACTTGACTTTTAGACATTTCTTCCGCCAAGAAAACTCAGTTAATTTTCAGGATGTTTAATCTCTTTAACCAGCAGACTACTGGCATCTAGTCCTGACAGGCTGAAGCACCCACATCACTGCTTTCATGCATTTTCTTGCAGTACTATTAAAATCCACAGGGGTGGTGGGCAGGCTGGGGTCATTGGCTTTGTTTCTGGTCCCCCCAGAAAGACACTGCTGAGTAGAACCAATAAATCACAGCACTGGTTATTATGGTTGCACACAGATGGTGCAGGGTTACCCGGTAGTGGGCCCAGTCCCAGACCCCCATTCAATGGCCTGATCCGCAATATAGGAGTGACAGAACAGCAGCTAGTAAGAAAGTCACCAGCATCTCTACTGACGTCGTTTGCGGGGGTTTTTTTTTGTTAAAAAAGGCATTCCAGAGAACCATGCTGAAGAGGGAAGGGCAGGTGTAATTTAGATTGAATAGGGGACAATAAATTAAGCAGTAGAATGAATGCTTTACTGGTCTTGTCTCACACATAGCTGCATTGTGAAGAGAAAAGTGGGTTAATTACAACCATAAATCTCAACACATTCATGTCAACAAATGTGATTATCCTAATCAACATCAATATACCTAATAGTTTGACTGATATCAATCCATTCACGGCGCTATACTTACGTAACAGATTATAATCACCTTCATGCCTACATAGCTGATAGCTTGACTAATCCAAATCCACATTCACATCAACATACACTGATGAGCCAAAACACTATGACCACTCACAAGTGAAGCAAATAATGATCATCTCCTAACAAGGGCACATGTCAAGGTCTGGGTAGATTAGATGGTAAGCAAACAATAAAAGTTCTCGTAGTCAACACATTGGATGCAGGACAAACGGGCAGGAGTAAAGACCTGAGCGAATTTGACAACGGCTAAATTGTTATGGCCAGACGACTGGGTCAGAGCATCTCTGAAACAGAAAGGCTTGTGGGACGCTCCCGTTCAGCAGTAGTGAATACCTACAGACAGTGGTCCAAGGAGGGACAAACCACAAACTGCCAACAGAGTGTGGGGCACCCGACGCTCATCAATGTACAAGGGCAACAAAAGCTATCCCATCTGGTCCGAACCAGGGGTTGTGTAGCCGCAGACCAGTCGGAGTGCCCATGATGACCCCGGTCTGCTTTCTTTTAAATCACATGGATGGCAGAGTATGTGTGCACCATTTACCTGGGGAATTGATGGCACCAGGATACATTGTGGGAAGACGACAAGCTGGTGGAAGTGTGATGCTCTGGGCAATGTTCTGCTGGGAAACCCAGGTGGCACATTTTACACGTGCCACCTACTTAAACATTGTTGCAGACCAGGTACACTCCTTCATAGCAATGGTATTCCCTGATGGCAGTGGCCTCTTTCAGCAGGATAATGTGCCCTGCCATACTGCACACAAGAGTTCAAGGTGTTGCCCTGGCCTGCGAATTCCCCAGATCTCAATCAGATTGACCATCTGTGGCATGTGTCGGACAAACAAGTCGAATCCTCAGCGGTTCCAACTCGCACATTTACAGGAGTAGCTGATTTAAAGAAATATCTGCATAGGGGTACAGAGGCCCATTATCAGCAACCATCACTCTTGTGTTCCAATGGCACGTTGTTTGCTAATCCAGGTTTATCATTTTAAAATGCAAATTGATCATTAGAAAACCCTGTTTAGAAAATACATGTCTTCACACTTTTGAATGGTAGTGTAAGTATTCAGACCCTCTATTGAGTACTTTGTAGAAGCTCCTTTGTTAGTGATCACATCTTCGATTTCTTGAGAATGTTTCTACCAGCTTTGCACACCTGGATTTGGCCAGTTTCTCACATTCTTTCTTGTAGATCCTCTCAAGCGCTGTCAGCTTGGATGGAGAGCATTACAGTGAACCACAATCTTCAGGTCTCCCCACAGATTTTTAATGGGGCTCAAGTCCTGGCTTTGGCAGGGACATTCATAGACTTACCCCAAAGCCCTTCCACCATTATCATGGCGGTGTGCTTCGAGTCGTGGTTGAGATGAAAGATTAATCTTCTCCCTGGATTCTTCAAGGGCCTCTGTATTTTGCTCTGTTCATCCTACCCTCAATCCTTACAAGTCTCCAAGTCCCTGTTGCTGAGAAGCATCCCCACAGCATTATGCTCTCGCCACCATGCTTCACCATAGAGATCGTATTAGCCAGAGGAAGAGGTAACTTGTTTTTTGTAAACTTGTAAACTTGTTTGTTTTTCCTCATGCTCTCAGATTCCTTCAGATGGCTTATCATTTGCCTTTTACTCAGGAGTGTCCCCTCACTAGCCCCTCAACCATAACAGGCTGATTGATGGACTGCTGTGGAGATGGTTGTCCTTCTGGCAGGTTCTCCCATTTCTAAAGAGAAACTCTGAAGCTCTATTAGAGTGGCCATTGGGTTCTGGGTCACCTCCCTGACCAATGCCCTTCTTGCCCAAGTTTTCTTTTTAGTTGTCCTAAAGCTAGGTGTCCGGCTAGAGTCTTGGTGGTTCCACATTTCTTCCATTGGACAATTTTTTCATGAACTACCCCTCAACATAATTCCCCTCAACATAATTCTCTCAAGTTCCTTAGACTTCATGTATATGATGTCCAAGGTATATGATGTCCTTGGGACATCATATAGAGGTGTATGTTTTTATAAATGATTTCCAATCGAATTAGTCACAGTTGAACTTCAAGTAAGTTTTAGTGACATCGCAAGGATGTTCACAAGACACTGGATGCAACGCTTAATTTGGAGTGTAATGGCAAAGGGTCTGAATACTTGTGTGTATGGAACATTTTGTTTAAATAAATTGTTTTTTAAATTGGCAATTTAAAGGCCCAATGTGTAACTTTTGACAGAATAGCTACAGCTAGAGAACAAATCTGCTGTAAAGTTACAAGATGGACGTGCAATGCTGCCGACCCAATAACAAATCAATGGATGTAATATTACTTTAGCTAGCTAGATAGATATTACATCAAAAAAAAGTTTATTTACCTGTTCAGTAATAAGAAAGCAAGCTCTGTCCGCTTTCAGCCCAAGCAGATTTAGAAGTTTTTACCACCTCTGAAAAGCTAGGCCGATGTTGATACGCATTTTCCCCCTCTTTCTGTCACTTTCTCTTTTTGAAAATAGCTGGCATCACTCCGCTGTAACTTGGGCTTATTGGCTGAAGATGCAGGAGAGGGTACCGGTGGTGGCTTTTGTTTAATTGTAGCATCTTGTTCTGCCCTTCGTGGGTTTTTTCCCCACCAAATCATACCCAGCCAAGGGATTTTTAAATAGCATTTCAAAGCAATCACTGAGTAGTACTGCTACATTTCCTTCTATGGGGCTCATTGTAATGAATCCAACCGGTGTAGGGTGGTCAATTATAGCAATTTCAAAGCAAGAATATTACACACTGTACCTTGAAAAAAATTGACACATTTCTAAAAACATGTTTTTGCTTTGTCATTTTGGGGTACTGTGTGTAGACTGAACAACATAATAAGAAAATAGTGAAGAGTCTGAACCATAGTGAAGAGGCACTGTACCTGATACCTTGACATTAATTCCAATTTGTGTTAACATGCCTAATAATTAGACTGACCCTAATCTAACGGATCCTAAGCCACTTAATGTTCTAGAAGAGGACTGGATTAGTTTGTTTAGACTTGAAAATTGGTGAGAGAAAACGTACAAATTGAAGAGCTGATCATATGAACAGTAACAATCCTATCCATTCAATAGTTTACAAAGGCCTAGTTAAGGATAGCATTGGGTATTCTTTTCTTGAATGAATCCAAAGTCCATTTCAAGTTAAAGTAGTTAAGCATGAATCTCAGAGAAAGATGACGAAGCCAAACAATTTACATATTTCTCTCTTAAATTTAGCACAGGTTTGACGTAGAAAAAACAAAAATCAGCATAAGTGGGGGGCTGAATCTTAATGTCCAGCTGAAACATGCTCCAGAGGTCAACTCCATTGTGACTAAGGGGGGAGAAAGTTGTCTAGTGCTAAAGAGAGACTTAACTAGCCTGAACATGGGGGCTTAACTCCAAAGGGGAGGGCAAAAACCAACATGATTGCTGGGTTTGGAGGAAACCATGGTGAGGAGGCTAGCAACGGCCTGTCATTAATGGAATGAGCAGCCTGACAGGAGCGGTAGCTAGCTACAGAGGGAAATCCGAGTAGAGCCAAGAGTTGAGAGAGGGAATCTTCGGGCAGTAGCTTCTGTTGACAAATTGACTTTAATTAGTTTAGCATGGGCCTGATGGACCTCACCAGATGTACTTGTGCTGGCTAGTTCATGGGATGTAACCATCCCTGAATATCCCTGAAGTCCTATACACTGAATATTTTTTTGGGAAATATACCCGTTTTGAAAATATGTGAATACCAAATGCTTTTGAAACTATAAGCTAACTACAATGAAGGCACAAGGAGGATTTTTTTTCTATAATAAAACTTTGTAATTATGCTACTTGATGCTACTCTGATCCCATTAGTTGTTTTAATAACAAATAAATCCCTATATAAATGACAAAAGGTTTTGAGAGGATTTGTGGGCCCTCCCCTTAACATGCCCTTTGAGCTGGGGCATTCTCCCAGCTCTCCCCAGCCTAATGTTCAGTCCCCCCAGTCCCGATCTGCTTCCCAGTGCCCTGACCAAGCGATGGGGTGAGTACAGGGACCACCAGGGCTAAAGGTGGCCCCACATATGGGGGCCACAGTAATCTAATTAGAGCTGTCCCCCAACACTGGGCACTGTCTCAGTGCTCTGCTCACCTCCCTCAGTCACCCCCCAAAACAGCCCAGCTATAATCCCTTGCAAACTCAGAAACTAAAACATCTTCTGTAGATCCAGCTAGAATCCCACCAACACCTCCCCCAGAGCACAAAATATGCCAAGAGAAAAATTTGCCTAACGTGAAAAATTGTGTTACACTTACTAGTATCAAAGTTGGCGCTCAACAGTGTTTTACTGCAGACAGAAGTTGTAGAAGTTGCTGATAGAGCATGCATCACAAAATCCTGTGTTTTAACATTTAAATCACTTAGGTTTTTTAGAGAATTTTCTTCTTGCTGCCAAACCATTTCTCCTTGTCCACCTGTCAATCAATGCTGCCCCTCTATGGCAAGCCTCGGAATTGATAGGCAGGTCAGTCACCATGGACACCACTTTTACACTTCTGAAGAGGCTAAAGGGTATGTTCTCTCCTCCCACCTCTGCACTAATGACAAATCACTTAGTTTTGCATCTTTATTGTATTCTCAGTTGGCACAAAGCAACAAATGTGTTGGGTATATTGTTTGCACAAAGAGAGATTGGGAGTAGGGAGGTTGGGTGAGGGAGAGCCTTGTTGCCAAGTAGAGTGACTTTCAAGACAACATAAAGGACTACAACAAATGACTCTTGTGCAGTTAATTTCCTAATGGAGGAACAGCTAACAGAATGTATAAAAGCATATTTCTTTCTAGAGCACTAACAGGCTTGTTGGTATCTGATTATTCATCAAAAAAGAGAAGATAGTATAACATACTGTACATTGTGCTTGTAAACAACATAACACCCATTGAGTCATATGCCTCAAACTTAATCTAAAATACAAATTTTCTGCCTAGTCAAAAAACAACATCATTGACTTTTCCTAAATACGTCTATCTACTGGAATACTCTAAATTTGACAATAGTTTTTCAAGAGCATGTATAAAACATATGTCTTAGACCAATTCAAACTGAATCTTTGGCAGGAAGAGGTCCAACAAGCCATTGTTGTGTTAAAACCACTCAAACCAAATCAGAATGTACAGCATAAGAAATAACAGTTTAAAATATAATAGTAAAAAAAAAAGGTCAATGGTCATTAGTTTATATAGTCTCAATATATTACATATTTTGGTTACAGCATCTTGGAAATAGGTAGTTAAAATATTAAATATTGTCTCTCAAACGAATAACGTCTACAGAATCTGAGATCAGCAATACGGATCTATCTGCACAGACGTTAGAATAATTTGAACTTAAATAGAAAGTTAATGATAATTCAGTGATTAAAGAAAATACCCTCAAATCTTTAAAATATTTTTGCCATGTTAATTACACATTTCTTTAAGTGATAGTTTACTAAAATGGCAAATACAATAAATCCTTCAGAGAACTATAACACTGCTAAACAATAACTCTGAATGAATGTATTTATTCAGAAAATATTTTAGAAAATGTACTGTTGTTTGTAAAATAACGCTTCCATGGACGTTTTGGGATTTACTTTAAACAAAACAAAAACAGCAATGCCTCTCCAATGGGACTTAAACATGCTGAATACTGATACTAGTAATTGGACTGGTATAGTATGTAAACTGTCTGGAACTGTGGAAACTGAAAAATGGACTTGGATAAACACCATCTCTGAAGCTGTCTCATTAAGGAATCTGTGAGAGCAAGCCATCTCTAATTAGAAGTCCATTTTCTTTCATGTGTAAACTGAATTCACTTATCCCTTCTGGTGAAGGTGGTCACACCCAGTTAACTACTTTAAAGCGGTGGAAGCTCTAAATGGTACTGATCATTAATAAACATGTTTTATCCAAATTGAGTCCGCTATCCATCTCTATAGGTTCCACCATGGGTTCTGCATCCAAAACAGGCTACTTGGCGACACTACCATCTACTGGCCTCCTAGAACATTACACCTTCATGTAACAATTATGAACATGATGGCGGCCGATGTGGTGTCTGTATCTCAAGTACTGATGAGACAATTCCTCTGCATAACAAGATATAATATCCATTCATAGTATAGTTTAAGATTCAATGGCAGCTTTATGCTGCAACTGCTTTAGGTCCTAATTTATAGTCTGGACACAAATCCAAGGCAGGCTATATTACAGTATGAAACTGGATGTGGGTTTCAATACCAGTTACAGGATGACCTATAGGAGACACCCTTAGATATTTTAACAAACCTGAATTTGCAGTACACTTTCCACTTCTGCTTTGGCCAAAGTATAATCTTTAAAATGTGTCCGGTTGCAGGGGGTTCATCTGCTCTGAAAATAAAAAAACAAAGTATAAATTGTTAGCTCAGTGGAGTAATCAAACAATGTATATGCAACCATCTTGTTTAACTCAAAACTTCTCACTGATTGTCATCATGACATGTAGGCCATTGGGGTGGGCAACAACGTTTTTCAATCAATGAGAGGTTTGAAAATACAGGAGCGGTGTACACATTGTTGGAATACTTCACTGAGTAAAACTTGGATCATCCTATTTTATAGTGTTGCCATCTAAGCCTGGTCATTACGACCTACATATGGCTGTCTGAACAGAAACAGGAAGCTCAATTCAGATTGGTATTCTGAACAAATAAGCTCTGATTTTGATCTAATGTGAGGAGACCTGAGTAGATTGGTCGTAAGACCAATAAGTGGAGTAAAAAAAATGTATTGGGCAGTCTGTGTAAACGTTGCCCAAACACGAGAAAAATTTAATTTGCAATTCTCTTCATAAAAATTATTTAAAAAATCTCCCCAACATTAAAGACAAGACAGTTACATGTAAAATGCCAGCCACAATAGCCGAATATAGCTCTGCTGCAAATGCTTTTGTATCCGATTAATCGGTCTTGCACAAAATCGAGTTACGGAACTGTCCTACAGAAAAGCTCCTTGATAGGGTTTAATCAACACGCAAGCTTTAGCCAATCTTCCATAACCATGTTAAATACCTGTCTGTCCAGAGAGCAGCACTTTTGAAAGCTTGTGGGATGGAAGGCGAACTTGAAGTTGTGCCACAGGATGTTCTACATCAAAACGAAGATTGTGACGCGTGCAACATTGCTACAACTTCAACTTGGCCAGCTCACACGAAAGTTTAAACTACACCTGTGTAGAAGTCTGAATCTCCGAAGGCAATCTATTATTTTTCAGCTCTTCCTGGCATCAGTCGCATGCAGACCAATTTCTGGAGAAGGAAGTACGTCACTTCAAGCCTTCAGTGCGGGAAAATCCTTTTCTGTGTAGGCTATGGGCGCAGCCAGAGTAAGCCCGGCGCCATGGGCGGGATTTACAGGGCCTGGTCTGCTCTTCCTTTCCAGTCCAAATAAAATATGTAAACATGAGATGTAAGCCGGCAGAATTTTTTTTCCATAAAGCATCCGAGCAAGCGAAACAGCGCCCCTCTGTGAGAAGCCCATGTAGACTTCTTGATGCGGTCCAGCTGAACAAAAAAGGTCTGTTTTGCTCAGATAAATTAAACTACGTGTAGTTATCTTATCGCCCATAAAAAAAGAAACATTCAGAACGACCTGTCCAACTTGTTTGTTCTGGGAAATTACCCTGAACAAAATTATAAACGCAACTCTTTTGTTTTTGCCCCCATTCATCATGATCTGAACTCAAAGATCTAAGACTTTCTCTATGTACACAAAAGGCCTATTTCTCTCAAATATTGTTCACAAATCTGTCTAAATCTGTGGGCACTTCTCCTTTGCTGAGATAATCTATCCACCTCACAGGTGTGGCACATCAAGATGCTGATCAGACAGCATGAGTATTGCACATGTGTGCATTAGGCTGGCCACAATAAAAAGCCACTTGAAAATGTGCAGTTCCATCACACAGCACAATGCCACAGATGTCGCAAGTTTTGAGGGAGCGTGCATTTGGCATGCTGACTGCAGGAATGTCCACCAGAGCTGTTGCCCGTGAATTGAATGTTAATTTCTCTACCATAAGCCGTCTCCAAAGGCATTTCAGAGAATTTGGCAGTACATCCAACCGGCCTCACAACCGCAGACCACGTGTAACCACACCAGCCCAGGACCTCCACATCCAGCATCTTCACCTCCAAGATCGTCTGAGACCAGCCACTCGGACAGCTGCTGCAACAATCATTTTGCATAACCAAAGAATTTCTGCACAAACTGTCAGGAACCGTCTCAGGGAAGCTCATCTGCATGCTCGTCGTCCCCATCGGGGTCTCGACCTGACTGCAGTTCTTCGTCGTAACCGACTTGAGTGGGCAAATGCTCACATTCGATGGCGTCTGGCACTTTGGAGAGGTGTTCTCTTCACGGATGAATCCCGGTTTTCACTGTACAGGGCAGATGGCAGACAGCGTGTATGGCGTCGTGTGGGTGAGCGGTTTGCTGATGTCAACATTGTGGATCGAGTGGCCCACGGTGTCGGTGGGGTTATGGTATGGGCAGGCGTGTGTTATGGACAACGAACACAGGTGCATTTTATTGATGGCATTTTAAATGCACAGAGATACCGTGACGAGATCCTGAGGCCCATTGTTGTGCCGTTCATTCACAACCATCACCTCATGTTGCAGCATGATAATGCACGGCCCCATGTTGCAAGGATCTGTACACAATTCCTGGAAGCTGGAAACATCCCAGTTCTTGCATGGCCAGCATACTCACCGGACATGTCACCCATTGAGCATGTTTGGGATGCTCTGGATCGACGTATAGGACAGCGTGTACCAGGTCCTGCCAATATCCAGCAACTTCGCACAGCCATTGAAGAGGAGTGGACCAACATTCCACAGGCCACAATCAACAACCTGATCAACACTCTGCGAAGGAGATGTGTTGCACTTGGTGGCAAATGGTGTGTTGCACTTGGTGTGTTGCACTTGGAGGCAAATGGTGGTCACACCAGATACTGACTGGTTTTCGGACCCCCCCAATACAGTGAAACTGCACATTTTAGAGTGGCCTTTTATTGTGGCCAGCCTAAGGCACACCTGTGCAATACTCATGTTGTCTGATCAGCATCTTGATATGCCACACCTGTGAAGTGGATGGATTATCTCGGCAAAGAAGTGCTCACTAACACAGAATTAGACAGATTTGTGAACAATATTTGAGAGAAATAGGCCTTTTGTGTACCTAGAGAAAGTCTTAGATCTTTGAGTTCAGCTCATGATAAATGGGGCAAAAACAAGTGTTGCGTTTATATTTTTGTTCAGTGTATGCTGGAAAGGGCAATATTTCCAGAATACCTAATTCTGACTTAATTACATGGATTTATAAACAAACAACATTTTGATGAATGGTTTAAAAGACGTAAGGCATTAATATACTTTCCAATACACTGAGGCATTGCTGTGGCGCTGTTAAATTGGACACTAACGTCAATATTATTTAGAAACAGAAACATTTTAAATTGACTTTTCATCTTGTGGGAAAATATCAGAATTTAAGTCAATATCGTTTTATATCTCACATATATACCTCAACAACACCTCTCAACTAATATTTAAACCCTGATTGAATATTTAAAGGTATTCAAGTAAGGTTGTGTATACTTGACAGCTCAGTGTTCTGTTTGACAGAGGTTTTGCTACCCAGCTTTTGCTATCCAGCTCCTCTCTGTTTCTATACTTGCCACAGTTTCTATATTTGCCACTGTGCATCATCTGTATAAGGACTTGGTGACAACTGCTGATGTAAAAAGGGCTTTATATATTAAATGTGATTGACAACAGTGTTTGATGATTCTGATTATTAGGCAACAGCGTAGGTTTGTATTGTTTATTGGCGGGTAACATAAATCACTGAGATGAATATTGACGATAATTACACCACTGTTCAAAAGTTTGGGGTCACTTAGAAATGTAGGAGAGAGCGGGGTAAGTTGTCACATGGGTAAGTTGTCACACTGCTCATACCTCCAACACTAGAGGTGCTCTTTCAAAAATCAAATAGCTACTTTGTGTGACTACAAGTTCTATGGTCAACTTCCTGTTCACAAGTGATCAAGATCACTCTAATCCGAGGTGAACACAAGTTTCTTATTTTTCCCCTTCAAAAGTAAAAATTTGCCACAATTTTATGCAAGAAAACCTTGTTAGGTATGAATGTAGAAAATTATAATTTTGCACTGAGTAGAGGAGACATTAACATGTCTTTTGATACTTTATCTGCAGTCCTATGTTGAGCTAAACTTGAGATTTAGCCAACATTAACACACGTCAGTTTGTGGCAAGTTGTCTCAATGACCTTTGGGCAAGTTTTCACATGACAACTTGCCCCGGTATAAATAGACACATAGAACATTCTCAAAAACATTGTAATACATTTTAATCAGCTCTGATAATATTATTAAATGTTACTGTAAATGTATTATTATATATACGTATAGTTTAAAGCAGCTGACATATCCCTGGACTAGCCTACACAAGACAGGCTCTGGCGTGTCTGTGTGTTTGTGTATGTCTACTAACACTACTTGCACTACTTGCCTACTGTGTGAGACAGTATATCCACACATACATTAGTTCATACAGTGTCATTAATGTAGTGTGGTGTTATGAACTGCATTGTGGAAACAAGGATAGTAGACAGGGAGGAGGGCGTAATAAGCCTGTAATGAATATTCAATTGCCATTAGGAAATGTGTTTTGGAAGGAACGAAGAAAGTAAGGAAGGAAGGAATGAAAAAAGAGGGGAAGGAAAGAAAGATTGTAAGAAATGATAAAAGAAAGACAGAGAATGACAGCACACCACCTGACAATGTTAAAGGCCGTGAGGCAGGTGAAGTTGCAGTTGCTATGCCAGCATTATTGTTTTGATTGACAGGCATGCGTTGCCAGAATCTCTAAGCATGATTGTTTTCATTTTGAGTTCTTTAATGAAGTTGAATTTGGTTTGAATTTTAAATCAATATTCACAATGAATTAGTTGTGTTCTTATTTGTTGATAATCCAGTGTGACAACTTATCCTACATAGTGTGACAACTTACCCGCTGATGGGGCAAATTGTCACAAGTGCACACTCTCTATTTAACGGTCTACAACTCCATACTGAAATAAGATATGAGGATGTCATGAATCAAAAAATGTGCCCAAGACTTCCTCCTTTCATTTCGTATGACAAATATAGCATTGTGATGTATTGTGCCCTGTAAATGTTACACAGTGTGAAAAGTGTGACAACATACCCCGCTCTCCCCTACTTGTTTTCCATGAAAACATACATGAAATGAGTCTGAATAGGAAATATTGCAAAATGAATAGGAAATATAGTAATTGACAAGTTAGAAATAATGATTTTGAATTGAAATTATAAATGTGACCTTCAAACTTGTTAGAGTCTTTAGCAGCAATTACAGCCTTGCAGGCCTTTGGCATTCTAGTTGTCAGATTGTTGAGGTAATCTGAAGATATCTCACCCCATGTTTTCTGAAGCACCTCCCACAAGTTGGATTGACTTGATGGGCACTTTTTACATACCATACAGTCAAGCTGCTCCCACAACAGCTCAACAGGGTTGAGATCTGGTGACTGTGCTAGCCACTCCATTATAGGCAGAACACCAGTTGACTGCTTCTTCCCTAAACAGTTCTTGCATAGTTTGGAGCTGTGCTTTTGGTCATTGTAGAAGGAAGGAAATTGGTTCTAATCAAGTGCCTTCCACAGGGTATGGCATGGTGTTGTAAAATGGAATGATAGCCTTCCTTCTTCAAGATCCCTTTTACCCTGTACAAATCTCCCACTTTACCATCACCAAAGCACCCCCAGCCCATCGCATTGTCTCTACCATGCTTGACAGATGGCGTCAAGCACTCCTCCGGCATCTTTTCATTTGGTCTACATCTCACAAATGTTATTCTTCATGACCTGAACACCTCAAACTTAGTTTTGTCTGCCCATAACACTTTTTTCCAATCTTCCTCTGTCCAGTGTCTGTGTCCTTTTGCCCATCTAAATCTTTCCTTTTTAATGGCCAGTCTGAGATATGGCTTTTTCTTTGCAAATCTGCTTAGAAGGCCAGCATCTCGGAGTCACCTTTTCACTGTTGACATTGAGACTGGTGTTTTGCGGGTACTAGTTAATGAAGCTGCTAGTTGAAGACCTGTGAGGTGTCTGTTTCTCAAACTAGACACTCTAATGTATTTGTCCTCTTGCTCAGTTCTGCACCACGACCTCCCAATCTTCTTTCTATTCTGGTTAGAGCCAGTTTGCGCTGTTCTGTGAAGGGAGTAGTCCACAGCGTTGCACGAGATCTTCCGTTTCTTGGCAATTTCTTACATGGAATAGGATTCTTTCTCAGAACAAGAATAGACTGATGAGTTTCAGAAGAAAGTTCTTTGTTACTGGCCATTTGGAGCCTATAATCAAACCTATAAGTGCTGATGCTCCAGATATTCAACTAGTCTAAAGAAGGCCAGTTTTATTGGTTAACAGTTTTCAGTCGTGTTAACCTAATTGCAAAAGGGTTTTCTAATGATAAACTAGCCTTTTAAAATGATACACCTGGATTAGCAAACACAACATGCCATTTGAACACGAGTGATGGTTACTGATAATGGGCTCCTGTACGCCAATGTAGATATTCCATTACAAAACTACTGTTTCCAGTTCCAATAGTCATTTACAACATTAACAGTGTCTACACTGCATTTCTGATCAAGTTCATGTTATTTTAATGGACAAGAAATGTGCTTTTCTTTTGAAACAGAAGGACATTTCTAAGTGACCCCACTTAGGCTACACCACACTGAGATAGTGTGATAGATAGAGGACGCTTCGCTATATAGTTCCCATGATAGGTTAGCAAGCACATTGGCAGCACACTTGAGCCAATCTCCATTTCGAAGTATAACATCTTCACCACGATTGGCTGATCCCTCCTGATGACTTAGTTGAACATGACTTGTATGTGAAACAAATTAGAGAAAATCTTTGAGTAGTATAGCTAAGCAATTAGCAACATAGAGAAGTAAGCCTAGACCTTCATGAGTACACATAGGCTATAGAAAATGCAGCATTACATTGAAAAACATGTTAGTCTGTAATTCAGTTTACAGTTTGGGCTACTGCATTGTAGCACATTTGGAAAATGGAACAACTTTAAAAGTCATGCCATGGAAGGGACATTTATGTAGACCTACATGTCAAACAAGAAGATTTAAAGATGAAAAACACGTTTGGAAGGACCACATTTCTAGAATGTTTAATTCAGACATCAAGACATAGCCCCAGTTCGATGAAACTTGGGTGAATTATGACTCTTGTGATTGAGATATTTCAAATTACACATTGTCCAGATGGTGGCACAATAATAAGAATTAAAATGCTAACGTAAGGACACACCCTCACCCAACTACAATTGAACAAATTTGAATGAGGCGCTACATTGCGAAACTTTGCCTTGGCTTCCCAAACTCCTTGTTCCAGTGAAATGCTATGCCACTACCCCAGACTGAAAAACGTATGTAGTAAACAATAGTACAGTGGAAGATGAATTAGAGTACTGACGCAAGAGACTTCTGGGGAATGCTTGCAAAGCAGACTCCACAAACCAAACTGGGGATTAGTATTATACAAGTCAATGGCAGATGTTAACATTTTCACTCAATATATTCTTCATTCACGTCAGTTCCTAAAAAAAACATGGAATGGAACGATCAAATGGGCATGGTGTGGCACATAATATAAAGGAATATACATCAGTCAATTATATTGATATTTCATAATCATTTGGTTTCAAACATTGTCGAGTCTCAACAGATGGGATTATCTGGGTGCATAGTCAAGCTTTAATCTATGCTTGTGTGTGTTTGCTTAGCCAACCGCATTCATCTTCAGATGTCTGTTGTTGCTGCTGAGCAGTTTGGGAAAGGCTGTCCCAATGGAGCGCCCGTGTCTGATCACCACCAACTCCAGCTGACATTGGTCAATATTGACCACCACCGTGGTGCTCCGATGAGTGTTGAGGAGGAATAAAGTGGTGTAGAGGGCCATCTCAAACTCCGGACTGGCCCCAACAAAGCTGCTACTCACCGGCTTCACCATGCCGTGCCAGCTGAACTGGAGGTTAAGGATGTGATCATCTGCGTCAGGCTGTGTGTGGGTGTGGAAGCGCAAAAGGGTTTGTTAGATAAGTGAATAAAGTACTGCATTTACATGGTGGACGAAAATGCCTTCATACTGGTTGGAAAAGAAAGCAAGAAAGATGGCAATGTCAAAAGCGAGAGAGAACAACGGTATGTGTCGCTATGGTGATACCTGTGAACAATGGTGTATTGTTTTTTAGGCTACTCAATAGGTTATCATAAATGTAATTTAAAAAGAAATTACTCTGCTGTGTGTACACATTTTTTTAGCATACCAACTGTTCATTTACAGTATGAATATATATATATAGTTAATTATTATTACTCAACACTGAAATAGAATCCCTCCAAAACTTGTCTTGATCCAAGCTGAATCCCTCCAAAAACATTTAATGATTTTTTTGTACAGCTCCGGGTGTACAAGATAAATATGCCTTTTGTCATCCATATTGTCTAGGTAAAATGGACGTCCGGTTTATCTTCACTCTACGCAGAAGTTCAGTTCTTTTATATTGGTGGCAAGTATCTTCTACCACGACAGTCGACGGCATTCACTTCCAGACTCAACTGCATTTAACGTTGTGCTCCCATTGAAAACAATTGACGTCCACCTCCTACAACGTAAACTTTTATGTTGGTTTACGTGGGTTGGGAACAAGCATGCAGTGAGTTAATGTGACATACTCAGTTTTGATGCTGCAGGGTGTGTGCTTTGAAAAGGACTGATAGGGCTCTACTTACTATGTCATGGTCTCTGGCTTTGTATCCCTTGTAGTCTACATTGCTGCTCTTCTCCTGCAAGTAAAACTGGACCCAGTTGTGGAAACCGGCGATCTCATTTCCAAATTTAGTCTCTCCAACAAACACATGCTCGAATCCGCATGAGTCCTCACTGCGAAATGAAAACAATATACACAAAGTAAGAAGCTCAAACAGCCAAGCTACAGGACAGAATTCAGTAGCAGATGTTTGAAATTTCAAAAAGCACTGGTTAACCGTACAACAATAGATACAGGTAACTGAAAATATATTACAGAATAATTTGTAAAGATCCACTATTAGTCATACTCAGAGCTGTACTGTAAATCTTACAAAGTGATCAGTAATGTAAAATGTCTCACATTAGCCCACTTTTCTTGTACAAAGCAATTAATGTGTTTAACTGGGTTATGGTGAATAACCTTCAATAACTGAAAACAATAGTGAACCGGAAGATTTTTGTTGCACAGTATCTGACAAAATGGATACAATAGTCACATAGGTGTGAGGAGGACTTTGAAACTTGCAACTCCTTGCACTGTGTTATTATGTAACAGACTTTGACACATGAAAGGGAGTGGACTGTAGGTAAAAGTGAGGGGAAACTAATAAGACTGGTATTTGAGATACTTTGGAGCAAATCTCAAGAACATTATTAATATTCTGAAACAATAACTGCTTCTGGGAAATTCCCAAAATCTAAATATTTGACAGAGTGGAAATAAACAACTGACTAAATTAGGATGATGAGGCTAAGGTACAACAAAACATATTGATACAGAAACTTGGTAAAATGTTGCAGGTATAATGCCTGCAGAACCATGCATGCAAAACCATGCATGCAGAACCACGCATGCAGAACCACGCATGGAACCTGAGCTAGGTGTTTGTGGTGTAGGACACATTGCCTTTTAGAATTACAAATGTTTTGAGAGAAAACAGAGGAATAATAAGAAGAAATACACAGTGTTCTAGCAAGATTGTTGTACTGTACCAATTTGGGTCATTTTGTCCGTTTCTCATAAACTTATTAAACTGAGATCTGATTAAACTACGATTATACTAGCTTTTAGAAATATAGGTTGTTTTGGCATTAAGACCAACATGCACATTAAAAAGCACAAAGACAAGCATACAAAAAGAATTAGAAACAGATGAAATAAATAAACAGCAATTAAAATGAATTTAAAACTCACTTGTTCCTACTATTAGAAGCTTATGAATCCAGAAAAAATACATTACTCAGACGTGATTTTTGGATGCAGAATATATTACATTAGACCTGAATATACAGTATAACAGCAACACAAGGGTAGGAGCCACATGTCCCTAAGGCTACATACTTCATACTGTACAGTATGTAGCAAGGTTTTGAAGACCATCACAGCCTGATCACCTTCAGAGACTGTGGAAATACAGCTCCGGAAAAAATTAAGAGACACTGCACCTTTTCCTCTCCAAAAAAGTCAAAAAGGAAGGTTTTGGGTGAGGAACAGGAGGGTTAAAATTAAGAAACCACTGCAAATTGAATGCTTCTGTTCCTCACTCAAAACTTTCCTTTTCAACTTTTTTGGAAAGGAAAGAAAAAGGTGCAGTGGTCTCTTAATTTCTTCCAGGGCTGTATGTGGTCTTTGATGTAAACCTTCATCAATTTTAAGTGAAAAATTAGGGAATCAACCAACTCATTAGAAACAAACTTGGAGAAGTTCCAGGTCAGGCGAATATCATGCAATTCACTATAAAGTGATAATTGCTGCAATACAGGTTTCCATTGCAAAACTTTATGTTATGGTGTGCACAAATTGATGCCTACTCTTGACTTCTTACCCTCCATTTCTGTCTCTGTGGTAGAGACGGAACCAGATGTTGTAAAGCTGACTCTTGAACGTCCTCAGGTCTGAGCGGGAGAGGCCCTTGCTAACCAAGTACCTGTGCACACGCTGTGTGAAAAACATAAATACATAAACTTACCAGGTGACACACACACACCATTCTTATCACAGTAAATATTAGCATTGTTAGATGTCAGAAAAAACAATATACTGTTAGGAACCGTGTATTAGAAACAATTTTTTTTCGTGTCGACATAGCAACCACATTCTTTAGTGTCGACATACTGTTGGCTTAAGTATTTTGAGCTTTACGTTAATGTGAACAGGGAGTGTTGTGAAAAACATTCTGGAATAAGCTCTTCAAATGAACTGCAATTGCTTTGTGAGTTAGCAAGTTGGACAGCTAGCTATCATGAAACGGACAGTTGTTCTAGAGTTAAGAGCTCTTGAAAAGTAACAATGGAAAAGAACAATGACTGTCTGACTTTTATAAAACATTGACTTTATTGATAGAAATATCATAGATTTTTAAGCTAACAAATGCAAAAGTAAATGTTTGCTTTTATCTAGAATAATAGCCTACCATATATGTCACATATTACACAAAGGAATATAATGTAGATTGCAATACAGGGTGCTTAATATTTCAGATTATTAAACAATCAAGTATTCTATGTTCCTTCAGAAAAAAGTGTCACAATGAACAGGTTATCATTAAGTAAACAACTTTCAAAGAAAAAAAGATCAAGCTTTCACTGAAATGTTGGCTAAAGTTAATGTAACTCTCTGCATATGTACAGTTGTGCTTATACGTTTGATCTCTATACCCTGGCAGAAATTGTGAAATTTAGGCATTGATTTTGAAAATATGACTGATCATGCAAAAAAACTGTCTTTAATTTAAGGATAGTGATCACATGTGACCATTTGTTTGGCTCCTTTTTAAATCATAATGAGAACAGAAATCACCCAAATGGCCCTAATCAAAAGTTTACATACCCTTGAAGGTTTGGCCTTGTTACAGACACACAAGGTGACACACACAGGTGAAAATGGCAATTAAAGGTGAATTTCCCACACCTGTGGCTTTTTAAATTGCAATTAGTGTCCGTGTAGAAATAGTCAATGGGTTTGTTAGCTCTCACGTGGTTGAACTGAGCAGGCTAGATACTGAGCTATGGGGAGTAGAAAAGAACTGTCAAAAGACCTGCGTAACAAGGTAATGGAACTTTATAAAGATGGAAAAGGATATAAAAAGATATCCAAAGCCTTGCAAATGCCAGTCAGTACTGTTCAATCACTTATTAAGAAGTGGAAAATTCAGGGATCTCTTGATACCAAGCCAAGATCAGGTAGACCAAGAAAGATTTCAGCCAAAACTGCCAGAAGAATTGTTCAGGATACAAAGAAAAACCCACAGGTAACCTCAGGAGAAATACAGGCTGCTCTGGAAAAAGACGGTGTGGTTGTTTCAAGGAGCACAATACGACGATACTTGAACAAAAATGAGCTGCATGGTCGAGTTGCCAGAAAGAAGCCTTTACTGCGCCAATGCCACAAAAAAGCCTGGTTACAACATGCCCAAAAACACCTTGACACGCCTCACAGCTTCTGGCACATTGTAAATTGGAGTGACGAGATCAAAATAGAGCTTTATGGTCACAACCATAAGCGCTACGTTTGGAGAGGGGTCAACAAGGCCTATAGTGAACAGAATACCATCCCCACTGTGAAGCATGGTGCTGGCTCACTGATGTTATGGGGGTCTGTGAGCTCTAAAGGCATGGGGAATCTTGTGAAAATTGATGGCAAGATGAATGCACCATGATATCAGAAAATACTGGCAGACAATTTGCATTCTTCTGCAGGAAAGCTGCGCATGGGATGTACTTGGACTTTCCAGCACGACAATGACCCTAAGCACAAGGCCAAATTGACCCTCCAGTGGTTACAGCAGAAAAAGGCGAAGGTTCTGGAGTGGCCATCACAGTCTCCTGACCTTAATATCATTGAGCCACTCTGGGGAGATCTCAAACGTGCGGTTTATGCAAGACGACCAAAGACTTTGCATGACCTGGAGGCATTTTGCCAAGACGAATGGGCAGCTATACCACCTGCAAGAATTCAGGGGCCTCATAGACAACTATTACAAAAGACTGCACGCTGTCATTGATGCTAAAGGGGGCAATACACAGTATTAAGTACTAAGGGTATGCAGACTTTTGAACATGGGTCAGTTCATTTTTTTCTTTGTTGCCATGTTTTGTTTTATGATTGTGCCATTCTGTTATGACCTACAGTTGAATGTGAATCCCATAAGAAATAAAAGACGTGTTTTGCCTGCTTACTTATGTTTTCTTTACAAATGGTACATATATTACCAATTCTCCAAGGTTATGCAAACTTTTGAGCACAACTGTATGCCCATAAGCATAATGTTTTACAACAAATACAACAAAAAAGCATTGGATGCCTGCATACATTTCTCAGTTTACAATGGCATTATAATGGTGGATTTTGTTTGCTGTAAAAACATGCTTTTAAATAGCACCAACTTCAGAGGGAACATTTCTTACTCTGGGCCACAATGCTCGTGGGAAAACACAGGAAACAATGCAGAACAGTTAAAACATCTGGACAGGGGTCTCTTTCTCCGATGTAGACCTTAAGTCCAAGACTCCACAGATCTTTTTGCTGTATGACATTGTTCCCTATGTTTTCAACCTAACATTGTAGCCTGTGTGAAGAAGAGTCAATACTCTCTGGAGTTGGGTTTCACAAAGTAGGCCCTATCTGTTGACCAATGACCGTGGGCAGGGCTCGACTGAATAACGATGGCCTGATGACCCCGGGCAGTGGCGTCAGAACGGGGGAAAAGGGGTACTAAGTATAAAGGGCCCTAACGTATAGAGGGCCCTTTATACTTAGTACCCCTTTTCCCCCGTTTGAATCTTGAGTAAAGAGGGGAGGGGTCCTCAGAAACCATAGGGCCCAGAATTTTGTGCTACACTCCTGGCCCTGGGCCAGTAAAAAGTCAAGTCGGTACTAATAAAACTAGAAAGTCACTGGTCCGATCTGGCAAGAGGTAGGCTCAAAAAACTAAAAAAACGGAGATTGAAAAAAATAGTAATCGCATTTTATACCCGACATCCACCAGTTGTTTTGTAATCTGGCACACTCACAAATAACTACCTTGCAGCGCTTTGCACACGCTGTTGGCCAGTCAAGAGTTGAGCAGTGATGTGACGCGTGGCTGTCTGGTATTGTTTTTCAATAAAACATTTTAAAATTTGTGTGAGTCACTCAAGTGAAGAAAGCAGCGAAGGATAACAGAGCTCAAACAAAAGCGAACATTTTTACCTCAGTGCAAAAAATAATTTACCTGTTTCAACTTCGATGGCACTGTGTCGTCTGTCATAAGTTCCCGGCTAGAGCGGACAAATGTGGGTATTTTGACAAAGGCACTGACAGCTTTCGCAAACAGTCCCTGACCAGCCATGCCAATAGCAAACAGCACCTGACCAGCCATGCCAATAGCAAACAGCACCTGACCAGCCATGCCAATAGCAAACAGCACCTGACCAGCCATGCCAATAGCAAACAGCACCAGACCAGCCATGCCAATAGCAAACAGCACCAGACCAGCCATGCCAATAGCAAACAGCACCAGACCAGCCATGCCAATAGCAAACAGCACCTGGTCTGCATGACAGCCAAGTGGGTGGCTGACAATCCGTCTTCAGGGCCCTTGACCGTCCTGGTCAGGAATTTAAATGCAGATGTCCACTGGGTGATTGTATGACTTATAACAACTGCCGGACCAGCTGTTCGCCTTGTTCCCCCGGGGTTGAATGAGTTAGTGTTTTGTTTAAAAGTCAAATGTTTTGTTGACTGTTACCATTTTATTAATTTTTATAATTAGAAAATGAAATAATTTGTATGTTTTATATATCCAGAATGCATTTCATAAAGGATTAAACATGTTAAGTGACAAAAGTATTTGCTGATAAATTACAACTTTTGGAAGGAGGGACAATAAAAATGTTTTTAACTTTCAAACCCAGTGGCAAAAAAATATTAACGTTGAGCCCTGATGGGTGGAGCATGGGAGCACACTTACAAAGCCTCTTCAGGCAAACCCAAAATCACTAGTGCTTATATGCAGCTTTGCCTATTTATACTTTGGTCAAGTTATTTCAGTATATTTTTAACTACTACCTGGGGTTGTTTAATGGTAGGGAACTTGATAAGTAGGAACATAACACCTGGCCCCCAATGTTAGAAGCAGGAAACTTGAACCCCACCCCCAATAATAATAAGACTTCGCAAAGAATATTAAATGTGTTCCCTTCAACATCAAACTCACTGCAATGGCCATGCCTATCTGTAATAGTGGGGAGGTCATATCCCTATTGCCCACCCCCCAAATCTACGCCCTTGATGTGAGTGCATACATTTTAGTATGTGAGCCCAGCATGAATTAAACATCAGACACACTCTCACCAACTGAGCTTCACAAAAACAACAGTAAGCAATATATTGTAGGTATATTATAGTATAGTAGGTGAGGCGTTCTGCTGTACCTTCATGACTTCCGTTTCCAGAATAGCATCCAGGAAAAGATTGTTCTCTGTGACTTCATCTGGGGTGACGCGCTCCGCCACACCAGTTGACCTCTCATAGTTGTCCAGTAGCTTCATGAAGCCTGTCAAATTTGATTGCAATACACCCAAAAAAATATTTAAAGTAACAGGAAGTCATTAGACTGTTAAAAACCTTTGGTTGGACCATGTGAGCTTTTGACAACTACTGTAAGTATAGTAAATTATTTGATCCTTCAAGTCATTTGAATGTAACAGAAAGCTATTTTTATAAAATCATTGTAAAGTGTAAGAAAAACAGAAACATATAACATCTACATTTGTGTGTTTGAGACTGAAAAAATTTCCATAGTACTCACGGGAGTAGGTGGTGATGCTCTTCAGTTTGTTCTCATCGACACTGGAGAAGAGAGGTGATGAGGCATGATCCCTGGCGTTGTTACTGCCCTGTGAGACATAGCCAGCTTTGCCCTGGAGTGGATGAAATAGACACACATCAACAACTCAACATTTTCCTCATCCCAAAATAACACAAGCTAGGTCTGCATCTAATTAGGAAAAGTACTTCAGTAGGGACCAGAGTTTTTCCCAAGCATAACTAAATCTTAGGGAGCATTGTTTCAGTAGGGACCAGATTTTTTCCTGAGCAGGCTAGGAAACACTCCAGCTGTATTCACCCAGTCATGGGGGGCCTAGTCATATCCTACCTGAAGAGAGATGGTATAGTCAGTGCCAGGCTTCATGCGATTTGTATCCAGCTTCCAGAGTTCGTTGAAAAGGTCTGACAACTCCTGGTTTACTGCCTGACTACAACAGGGGAGCAAAAACAGCTTGGAACAATACAGTTTAAAACATTATTCTCCAAACCTAATTTATTGATTTGTAGTCTTTTTGGCCTCTCTACGCTATCCCAGTAGGTATACTGTGCTTTTTCTTGATTTTGTTTTCCTTGAATATAAAAGCATGTTTGTGTCTGTAGAAAAACCCTAAGAAAATGCTATGTCTCATTACTACAATTAAAATATGTTGACCTGAAAGTAGTCCTTTATCAGAACTGTTTTCTATTTGGAATTTGTTAATGCTCTTGTGAATTCAATTTGATTGCATTTGCTTTCATTTAAACTTATGTTTAAATGATCTTGTGAATATGTTAGGAAAATGGTTGCTATATTGTGTTGTTTAAATATCCTATGTCATCCAATGCTGAACTGGTATGGACTGCAAGATGGTTTCTACCTCTCAAGACAGCAGCTCATAATAGTAACTCTTCACACTTAGGTGCAATGCAATGTGTTGTTTCAGAACTAGAGACCCTCTCTCTCTACCCTGCTTTGGACTCAACTGCTCCTTAAGAAAATCAACTTCCACCAGGCCCTCCATGGCCTAGACTTCAACTTAAAAATAGGTAAATGGGTGAGCTTGGGAAAGTACCTTATAGGGAATTGGAGAATGGGGTACAGTGAGTGAGACTCAACAAGGGGTTGAGTCACCCCTTGTTTCTTGGAAAGCATACACAAAATGTATAATTAAAAGAAATATTAATGGAGCCTGTGAAGAAAAAAAAACTGCCAGTGATAAGCTTTGTAATGCATCAGTGGGGGTCAATCAGCTTCAAAATTAGGTCTTAAACCTAGGAGGAAAGTCCAGCATTGTAACTTTTTAAGCTAATTGTCCAAATGTTTGCTTTGTAGGCAAGTTTAGATACAATGGACATTTTAGCAAAACTGAAGTTTATCGTGGTATTAAAAAGGTAGTGGTAATAATATATTCAATATATTTATTAGGCAGCTCAGCTTACCCTGCTCCTATGCTCAATGTATCCAAAAATGATGCTCAGAACAAGCTATGTTTTCAAAACTATGTTTACATTAATTTGTATTATTTATAGGGATACACAATATCCTGAAATATAAGTACATATATTTGTAAAAAATAATTTATTTTCCCTAAGTGAAGTAAAAATATAGCAGATATATAGCTCACTATACTTAACTATCTCCAACCTATAATTCCAAAACAGACATTGAGACAGAAAGGCCCACGTAACAGTCTGAGACAACCACCAGCTATTTTACTTATTTGAACTTTTACTGTTCCAAAGTGACATGAAATGTATACATGCTAAACTGAAAAAAAAAAACTAAATGTAGTTTTTCACAGAACTGACAAAAAGGAGGACATTCAAGAAAGTAGTCTGAAGGGAATCTGTTATGTCATCTGCCTACCTCTTGTTTGACCAGAACAAATTGAGGGACATTAAAGGACAAAAGATTAAATGTCAAAGAATACTTCAGATTAATAATTGTATTACTATTTTTATTTTAGTCTTACAGAGTTACTGTTAAACTAATATATCAAGTATTTACAGAATACCAATTATATCCAAACAAGAACTGGGGCCATGTTAATAATTTCAATAGTCACCGTCATGCAACAATAGAATTAAATTGTATGGTTTAAACAAATAATTAGACTAGACGATGAACAGTATAGAACAAACGCCATTGAGAGTGACACATACGCTGCATCAAGCGGGGGTGACACCATTGCTAGCAGAATGACAAGGAATCCGCAGCATCGCAGAGCAGACCTGTAGATAACAAGGTAAACATTTTAAACAATATAATGGTAACAGATTTCCGTTAAAACACTTTAAAACGGATAATTTGAGACTGCAAAATTCCTTGCTAAAAACACCAGAGTTGTATTCGGGGACCAGTGCTGTAGTCTGGGAGCCGGACAGTAGGCTAGTGATGCCAACGAACGGCATTTTTGAACCGCTCTTTTTGGAGAACGTTGGGAACCGAATCGCATTGGTGAAAGGAGACGTTAATTTGTCTCCTTGCTTTGCTTTTAAGCTCAAACAACGATAAGGTGAAAACATATTACCTAAAGATAGCATAAGAAAAAAGTAGCGGGAAGAGCGCGCCTTTGGGTTTCACGTGCATTTCTCGTCAGTAAAAAACAGCTGGCGATCTAAACGATCAAGTAAAATGTAATCTATTTGAACGTGCATTTCACTCTCTGGAATAATTGGTGCTTACTTTTTGCTTTTACATTTGAGATTTGCACTTTTCCATTGTTTCGGGTTATTTTTAAGCATTTTATACGAAGAGCCAAGTAGCTAAATGAGCCGTTAACGAAGCAGTGTTGCCAGGTTTAGCCCACCGACTGCTCAAATGCCTGAAACCAGTCCAACTTTTATTGGTGCACAATACTGACTATTTTACAAGTGACCCCACCCCCCCGGACAAATCTTGAGATGCTGGAAAATGGGCATGTGGAGTCTCGGATCCTACGGTAGCTGACGCCTGACTGTAATAACAGCATAGAAACACACGATATAGCATATAAAGACAGAAACGGTCCCGCCGCGGTGAAGTTCGGAAGTAGCCCAATAAACCGCCACCAATTAATTTTCCCCCGCGACAATGTGTGAAAAGTAGCCCAATTGCGTGAAAACCGCGATTATGGCCCGAAGAGCCGGCTCTCCAAAATGACTCGGAATGCCCATCACTAGCCTGGTCAACACACATTGCCTAACCTACTCCACCACTTAAGTATACACCAGGGATTTTTTATGTATGTTGTATGTTCATTACTTATAAACAGTCATACGCTTACTAGCGATTAGTACCTGTTACTGATACAAAGCAGTTTCGACGTTTCAGGTAAAACGAGAAGAATCTTTAACTTTTGACAGTATATTCAGTAGCCCACATCTGTTTGTACTTTGTACAAATTCGAATTAGAACTAAGACGTCATTAATAATAATAATAAACTTTCCTTCCCTATAAAATTGCCGTACACCGCTACAAAAAAAAAGAATAAAGCTCATTTCAAAGCCTATTAACAGTACAATTACTAAAGGTTTTTGGTTATGAAATGTGCAGTGCATTTTTTTCCCGACATGAAATAAAATAACACAAAACAGTGCACAGAGAAAATATTCTTAACTTTTTAGACAGATAACTTTGCCAGTGAGGTTATTCGATTAATGTAATGTACATGCAGTAATATAAGTTGAACTGGAAAGGGCGTATGCTAAATCAACCGCCTGAGATGTAAGAACGTTTTTGCAGTTTAGTTACGCAATGATGATGAGTGTTAGAGTAAATAGAAAATGTGTATAATATGTAAAAATAAAACGTTATCTTACCGTGGTGCCATAGTACCTCCTAATGAAGGCTTTACAGCTTACGAGATTCAAAAGAGCGCTATTTGAAGTGATTACAAATGATACTTTGAAAGACTGCAACATGCGAATAAACCCTCCTCCTGATGCACAGTATCAGCAAAAAAAGAACCCACAAAAATGCAGGGAATTGCGCGTGCGCATTGATGTAGCAAAGCTAGTTATATGTTTGATATGAAAATACGTAGAAACTGGACCCGCCACATTCACTTGATTTAGGGGGGTCCTAACCTCCGCACCTCCAAACGAGACATCCCAGTGTCTCCCAGAGGGACAACTCCTCATTCGAGTGGGGCCAATATGCACCTGGAGTTAACCTGGCTTTAACAAAGTAGGTCTTCGGATGGGATGACTCGTTTTCTGTGGTAATGGTAGCACAGTCTACGCAACCGACCCTTCAGTATTCTGGAAAAGGGTAATAACAGGTCGTTTTTGGCGTATGCCTACTTGCCATAACTTTCATTTAGTCACTATGTTCAGAACATGACACCTAATTAAATGTACAGCACACTGTGTGACAGATTCCATTTTCGTCAATGACATGCTTTATTTTGGGCACTAATACATTTTAATAATCTACAATAAATTAAAAGTAAACATGTTTTGCTTTTACATTCTCAAGTATTGAACAACTGTTTCTATGCAAGTAGAATGGATGCTGCAGAAATCCCGGTCATTGACAGTTTCAGTATTGCCAAATAAAAGAGATTTCAATTTCAAATGTATCAATTGTGAATGTATATTCTTCTGTTGAAACATGAACAAATTTTATCCAAAGTTATTAATTTTAAGATATTAGTATACCCAAGGTTACATATTGTATATGATAGCACAGGTAAAGTGAGGTGGCACAGTTATTATTTTGCATGATGCACATTGGCACAGCAACAGCCTACTCCTGCCTGAACATAACAGAGAAGTTACGCTCCAGTCTTGCCACCTGATTTCACTTTACATTAGTGTAAATATTAGTTTAAACACATTTTCATTTAAACGGCAGGGAAAGGGTAGGCTACAGCAGTGCACAGTCAAGTGGAGCAACTACTAACTACCCAATGATTTGACTGTGAAGTATCCCTTTATTTGATAAATAAGTGGTCAGTACAATTAGGGCAAATGCTTTTAAATGGGTAAAAATCAGCAAAGCAAACAAAGCATATTGGTTATGTTCTACATTTACAAGCCCAAAGCCTCCTTGAGCAATTGAAAGACAAATATACTGCTGTTTAAATTACTTTATTAACCCTAGAAATGGGTAAAATCTCCCCCAGTACACATTACAAACGTTCTTCCCTTGTGGTTGGGGTGTGTCTTTGCTTTTGAGATATTCTAACATTGTTTCCTGTCAACTCTCTTAACATGCTGCATCGTTAGCTGGACGCAAGGAACTTTCTAATATCTTGCAAACTCCTTGAAACTCTGTCACGCCAAACCTGATTGGCCTGTCTATTCAAGTTGACAAAGGAACAAAGTCAGACTTGCAACCCAGGCAAACAGCAATTCTTAAAAGAACTATGCTATTTGGAAATATTTATGAATATTTTTCTCAGTACAAATACTGATAAAATGAAAGGCCATATTCCAGATGTAAAATATTTTTTGCGACAAGATAGACTAAAACAACATCCAAGGATGACACTGAAAACTGAAACAAAAACTTTAACTGTCTACTGTAAAAAAAAACAACAAAAAAAACATTACAGTTTTGATGCAAGTATAAAGTAATACTATTAATGGGAGTGTCTAAAATATAGTGAGATATGTAATGATATAGAAATGTTGCAGCTAAAATAGTATTTTCTGCTATAAACCATAGCAACTGTTCTGGAGCATTCATTTAACAAGGCCAAATCTGGACAGCATATAACACTTATTTCCCTGTGACAATGACTCCATTAAAAAGCAGAACATATTCTTTAGAATGACATATATTATACTTTGCAATAGCCTCCAGTATCCAGCTGGTAGGCAAACTACTGTGTGGCATATTGCTGTGAAAAAGGACAGTTAATATGGAGTGGCACCTTTGAAAAACTCTGGATGGGTATTGGTTCACGTCACGTCAGACATGGTCTGTTGAATTTCTTTGAAAATTGTAGTAGTTATACCTCATCTAAAATACTGAACAATATTTGTTGCTCTGAGTGTTATTGGAGGCATGGTGAATTCTGGTGTGTGTGCTGGTGGCATGTCGGGATTCAAATATTTAATAGTTGAACTCTTTCAAACGCTGCAGGCTTCTACAGTCTGTCTGGAGGGGAGTTGGGTTTCTCTTGACTTCTATTCCCACTGCATTCCATTCCAACAAGCAAGCACAGTCAAGCACATTTGAAGTATTTTAAATGATTTCAGATTGTTTTTTAATCCTGGTCTGGTAGTGGAGCCTGCTTCGTTCACAGTGACACTAGGACACAGTCCCATGGTGGTGGTCAGTGTCACACGTTGGAATCCTCATCTGTTACACTTGGGTTGGGCGAGTTGGAGGTCTCTTTGAAGAATTCATCATCTTTTAGCATGCTCTGAAAGTGGACAAGAACAATACAAAATAAGCAATTAATACTGGAGAAAAATATAAATATGCCTATATTCATGTCACAAATGACAGCTTTTATTTCAGGGTATTTGTGTGCATATGTTTTTACCACTTACCCTTATTTCTCGGCACCAAACCTACTGACACAAGTTATTTTGACTGTTTACCAAAATATATTGAAGTCACAATTAAATAATGAATATGTGCTTAAAGTGCAGTCTCCCAGCTATAATTTGAGGATATTCACATTCTAATTGGAGGAATGGTTTGGGAATTATTGCTCTTTTAATATGTGGACCCCTCTTTTTCTTGTCCTTCTAATTTGACAGTTGACTCAGAAGCTGTTTCATGGACAGGTATGGGCTATTCCTTTGTTATTTCTTCATCAATTAAGCAAGTAAAAGGTCTGGAGTTGATTGCAGGTGTGGCATTCACATTTGGAAGCTGTTGCTGTGAAGCCACAAAATGCAGTCAAAGGAGCTCTCAATGCAAGTGAAACGGGCCATCCTTAGGAAGCAAAAAAAAATTCCATTGGCGAGATAGCAGGAACATTAGGAGTGGCCAAATCAACAGTTTGGTAGATTCTGAGAAAAAAAGAATGCACTGGTGAGTTCTGCAACACAAAAATGCCTGGACGTCCACAAAAGACAACAGTGGTGGATGATTGTAGGATCCTTTCCATGGGTAAAGAAAAACCCCTTCACAATATCCAGCCAAGTGAAGAACACTCTCCAAGAAGTAGGCATATCATTATCCAAGTCTAACAAAGAGAAGACTTCACAAGAGCAAATACAGAGGGTTCACCACAAAAAAAAAAGCCAGCCCAGTTCTGGAACAGCATTCTTTGGACAGATGACTCATGATGGCTCATGATCCAAAGCATACCACATCATCTGTAAAACACGGTGGAGGCAGTGTGATGGCATAGCCATGCATGGCTTCCAATGGCAATGGGTCACTAGTATTTATTGCTAATGTGACAGAAGCAGACAGATTAATTCTGAAGTGTATAGGGATATATTGTCTGCTCAGATTCAGCTAAATTCTGCAAAGTTGATGGGCGGCGCTTCACTTTAAAGATGAACAATGACCCAAAACATACTGTGAAAGAAACCCAGAAGTTTTTTATGGCAAAGAAGTGGGATATTCTGCAATGGCCGAGTCAATCACCTGATCTCAACCTGATAAAGCATGCATTTCACTTGCTGAAGACAAAACTTAAGGCAGAAAGACCCAAAAACAAACAACAACTGAAGACGGCTGCAGTAAAGGACTGGCAAAGCATCACAAAGGAGGAAACCCAGCGTTTGGTGATGTCCATGCGTTTCCAGACTTCAAGCAGTCATTGCCTGCAAAGGATTCTCGACAAAGTATTAAATATGAACATTTAATTTATGATTGTGTTAATTTGTCCAATTACATTGGAGCCCCTGAAATAAGGGTTAACCCAATACTTGAAAATGGTTGCAATTCCTAAACGCTTTATACAATATTTTTGTTCAACCCCTTGAATTAAAGCTGAAAGTTCAAGTGCATCTCAGTTGTTTCTTTTCAAATTCTTTGTGGTGGCGTACAGAGCACAAATTATGAAAATTGTGTCAGTGGCCAAATATTTCCAGACCTAACTCTGGGTGTGGGGGTGTGTGTGTGTGTGTGTATATTCCTTACCGTCAAGTTTTGAATACCCTCAGAGAAGGCTCCGATCTGCCTCACAGTACCCTCAGAGTCCTCCATCTACCATAACAGATAGGGTGAACACTTAACACCACCATTTATATGACCAGTCAGGTATCACACTACACAACCAAGAACAAGAAAAGTAACCAGGCAAGCCTAGTTTGGCCGGCCCACAATTCGAAGGGATGAATGTTGTGGCCCTCACTGGATTCAAACTGGGATTTCCTATGTGACAGACTGTCTTTAACCACTATGCCACTAAGCTATACATAAGCAGAGATGTGGTGTCGGTATACTTCTGCATTGTTAAACCAATTAGTCGAAAATCCATGGTTCTCAAAACTAGTTCCCTACATTAGCTAACACTCAAACCAACAACAGGTATAACAGGGTCGCTACACTACATTCAATGTGTTAAATTAGAAAGAGATTACTGTAAATGGCTAGCTATACAGTAATGAAAACAATGACTCCAATCACTCCATGGCTGGTTCCACTATGCTATGTGAACTACACTTTGTAAATCGCAATCGATAGTAATGTGTTTGTTGCCGGTGCAGTTCGTCCATCACAATATAACCATAAAGTTTTACTTCAGGCTTACTATAATGTAGCTTCTGAAGCTTGTAGCCAGCGGAATTTTAGTCTGGCTGTACAGTACCTACAGTATAATGAAAATAATGACTCCAGTCACTCCATGGCTGGTTCGTTTCTTTAGAAAACAATGACAGTTGAATAGCCAATCCATACACTATGTGAACTACTCTATGTAAATCGAGAACTATATGTCTCTTTTTGGTGCAGTTCGTCCATCGCAATATAACCATAAAGTTTTATTTTAGGCTTACTACAACATAGCTACTGAAGCTTGTAGCCAGCAAAGTTTTAGTCTATCCTGAACAAATCCTAATGCCTAATTTATTTTGTCCATGGCGAGGATCGAACGCTGGTCGCCTACGTGACAGTCCGCATCTCTAACCTCTACACCATTTTAATGGGTAGTCAGTCAATCAGTCACCCACCCACCCA
>JACXGI010002271.1:60849-76462 GCA_016801175.1 Esox masquinongy | reverse complement strand
GTATGACATATAAGAAACCCTATACCATGGGTATGACATATAAGAAGCCCTATACCTTGTGTATGACATATAAGAAACCCTATACCATGGGTATGACATATAAGAAACCCTATTCCATGGGAATGACATTTAAGAAACCCTATTCCATGTGTATGACATATAAGAAATCCTATACCATGGGTATGACATATAAGAAACCCTATTCCATGGGAAAGACATTTAAGAAACCCTATTCCATGTGTATGACATATAAGAAACCCTATACCATGGGTATGACATATAGAAACCCTATACCATGGGTATGACATATAAGAAACCCTATTCCATGTGTGTGACATATAAGAAACCCTATTCCATGGGTATGACATATAAGAAACCCTATTCCATGTGTATGACATATAAGAAACCCTATACCATGTGTCTGACATTTAAGAAACCCTATACCATGGGTACAGTATGACATGACATCACTTTTTTACTGTTCTAATTGTGTTGGTAATCGGTTAATTACATCAATAAAGGATATTTGGGGTTTGTGATATACTCCCAATATATCACAGCTTGGCGCTAGTATGTCCAGGCACTCTGTGATGCATTGAGTATAAGAACAGTTCCTAGCTGTTTTATATTGGCCATATAACACATTCCCTTGTGTATTATCGCTTACATAGAACCCTGTCTTCAGCCAGCCAGCGTTCAGGGTCTTACTGCCTTATTTATATTCGATTCCAGAAAAGGGTCAAGCTTGTCTTGAGAAGATCAAATGGATGTTTCTTGTACCTCACTTTCTGCTGCTATGTGGTAATATGTACAGTAAGTGGGGACAGAGAGGGAGGAAAGGGAAAGAAGAGGGGAGAAATGTAGGGAGGGAGGTGGGAGGGAGAGGATGTTTGGAGGCGTTGACGGTGCTTTTATCCGACTGCTACAACCGATCTGTTGAAATCGTTGTCTGAGGAAGATTTCCTCTTCACGCTGGTTTGAGTCACTTGTCCCCAAATGGCACCCTATCCTATTCATAGTGCGTTCCATTTTCAACAAGATCCATAGGACCACGATCAGCTGTATAGTGAATAGGGTGCAGTTTGGGACATAGACATTTAAAGTGTCACCACATCTCATGTTGGGTAGTTGTGTGGGATGCTTAATGTGTGTTTAAGCATCCCACACAACCCAAGGCTGATGTTATAGGTACAGAAGCACTTTACACATGAAGTAAAATATAGAAAGAAAGACAAATTCTGCTATTAACAGATTTGAACCTAATTATATTGGATTTAACACCCAATGACCTTACGCTCTCTTTGTTCTTTAATGATGATAATAGTGACAGATTGCTAAACCCGACACAATGCTGTGAAATACATAGCAAAATACACATGAATTACACATACATAAAACATTTAATTCTGTCGTTTCATCCAGACTGCTAGCACACCTCAACAGTCATCTTCACTGCCAGGCGTTAAAATATCACGTTTCCTGCCTCTCCTTTCTGCATGTTAATTTTCACAAGAATGTTTCCCCTTCCTGGGTCACTGAAAACAGAACAAGGAGATATGTTCAAAAATAATTTACTGAAAACTAACTCTGTTTCCCCTTTTATCTGTGGATTAATCCACTTAGAAAAGCAACACATATCACTCCGAGTCAACATTCCAAAATGATCCAGCCTAAAAACAGACCATACCGTAGCCTCGAACAACAATCAAATGCTTATCTCAGTGTTTCTCAACCCTGCTCCTGGCCGCCCCCCTGCCCTGCATGTTTTAGATCTCTCCCTGCCCTAACATACCTGATGTAGCTCATGAAGGACTTGATGATGAGCTGATCATTTGAATCAGGTGTGACGGAGCAGGGAGAGATCTAAAACATGCAGGGCAGGGGGGCGCTCAGGAGCAGGGTTGAGAAACACTGGTTCATCTCAAGGTCAAATTTGCCAGCAACAGCAAACTATTTTCAGAGAATGTTAAAAACAGCAATGTTTCAGACATGGTTCAACCTTTCCCCAAATGAATAGAGCAGGTTTCCATTTGGTTTAGGTATTTGGATGAAAAGTCTGCATCTGGTGGGGAAAGTCAAAATCTACTACTACACATGAACGTGGCCGGTTCAGAATAGAAGTAGTTAGCTCCCTGTTCCCCGTGGCCTTGAACAGACATGCCTGTACTTCTCAATGATTAGAATTCACTCTGAAATCTACCCTCAAAACCATTCTCTAAAGAATTATTGATTAATTCCTGGCAAGATATTTCAGAATATATGACCAGGTCAACTTGAGGGCTATGAAGTGCAAACATTTCTTCTCAGTAAAGGTTAGAGTATATTGTTTATTGCACAAAATGTTATCAGACAATCTGGACTAATTGTGCCTCCCAAATGACACGGTGTTCACTAGTCCATTAGAGTGCTATGAGACCTGGTCAAAAATAGTGCACTATATAAAAGGTGATACTTGGTATGCACTATACTGTAAATGTAAAATTGGGAATTTAATATATAACTACAATAACTAACTACAATGTACAGTGTCTTTATACTGCGAGGAAATATGTGATATGTGTGTAATGAACTTCTGAGGCTTCATCCAGTATCTCATCCGTGTCTGTCAACAGCATATGGATGTATGAGAGGGAAATTAAATTTGGGGGTGGAAGGACAAAGTCTTATTTACCAACCACCTTGCTGATGGCTCTGTGTGTGGAAAAAGATCTACCCTCTCCGCTGGGATAACAGATTTTCACCCAGGCCAAGGGAGAGAGATAAACAGAGAGAATTAGGGAGGAAGAGTCAAAGAGAAAAATGAAGAGAGAAAGAAAGACTGAGAGAAAGAGAGAATGACAGAGCAAGAGCGAATGAGAAACAGTGGGTCCGGAGAAACAGACTGAAATGGATAAAAACAGCTAGATGGAGAGAGAAAGGGAGTGAGAAAAAGAGAGCGAGAAGTGAGTGAAAGAGAGGAAAGGAGAGAGGTGGGTTCATGAATGTAAATGTGACCATTATCCTCCAGAGACGACAAATGTTCAGGATACATGAAAACATGAGTGATGAGGAGTGATGCAACACGTCATGCAGAACACATCAGAACACATAAAGTACTGACACAGAACCCCAGTCAGTGGGTGTGTTCTATATTCGCAGTGACACACATGCCCAGGCACATTCCAGCTGACACTGTAGTCATTCAGTAGTCTCTCTTATTCACAGCATTTATCTTAATACAGCTAGGTGGGACAACCGCGCAGCCTGGTAATAGTGAGTACGTTTTACTCAGTAAAATAGCCATCAGCAAATTCAGCACGAGAAGCAGCAAGGTACCTCTCAATGATTGGAATTCACTTGGAAGTGTGCTCAAAAGAAGATCCTCAGTGCAACATAAGAGATATTAGGAAATTCAACACCAATGTGTCACAGCAAGGGACACAAACATAAGGCAGAGGGGAATGATGGGGCGTACCAAAATGGCATCGCATTACCTCATTAGTGAAATCATTTTCACCAGAGCACTAAAGGACCTGGTCAAGAATTGTGAACTACTGTGTACAGGAAAAGCTACTGCTATTTGGAAAGCGTTATAAATATGACATTGACATTTTAGTCGTTTCGCTGATGCTCTTATCCTAAGTGACTAACATTATTCACTGCATACATTTAGTACTTGGGTCAGTTGGAAGGTGGGGTGATTAGGCGGCCATGATTATATGAGGACCAGAATGGACATTTTGCCAAGACACCTGGTCCTGACTAGCTCAGTTGGTACGAGGGTTGAAGGTTATTTTCCAACGGGGCCCAGTAGAAAAACGAATGCACTCACTGCAGTAGGAAAACACAAAATATTGATGTAAGCTAAGCTTAACATCTTCACACTCACGATCAGAGTCATGGGACCTTTATCGACCACAGAGTGTCATGACAACATTTAACATCAACACTGGAAGATGGCAAATAGGGAAGAGTGCCCCCTACTGGTCCTCCAACACCACTTTCAGCAGCTTCTAGTCTACCAAACAAAAAGGTGATTAAAGCTTTTCGTATACAACTAGGGGATAATGTTACAGTACAAGATCCCAGGCATCCATCACTACTAGTTTTCTTTACGGAAAGCAGATCATTCTTAACCTTGTGTGTCAGTCCACATGCATATGTGTGTGTGTGTGTGTGTGTGTGTGTGTGTGTGTGTGTGTGTGTGTGTGTGTGTGCAGCAGCTCAAAATTTTTCCATGGATAAAGTCTGATAGAAGATGAGATATCAAAGTCGGCTCAGATGGCTTCCACCCACACACTCCTTCCAAAGTGCACCACCTCCCTACACACACACACACACACACACTCTTTCCAAAGTGCACCACCCCCTTACACACATGCGCACACACACACACACACTCCATCCAAAGTGCTCTCCCCTGTTGCTGAATAGAAATGCTTTTGATCTAAAACAACTTGAAGCCACCGCTGTGTTTGGTTCACTGCTGCCGATGAATATTACATTGAAACCTGGAAAGAAGCAGTTCTCTCAGCTTTCTGTCTCTCTCTCCTTTTTTACTTGGAAATTATTTGATGTTTGTCATGATTTTCTGTCTCTACGCCAAAACCTGTCCAGATCCAGACATCATTAAGAATTTATTAAAGCAGCTGAACTTGCTGTTTCTTGCTATTCTTAACCGATTATGTATTACCCCTAAATGGGACTGGTGTTGTGGCTGTTCTGGATGATGGCTGTTCGGCCGGCTGTCCACCATCTAACTCCATTTTAATGATTGATCGGTCATGCTTGGAGCTAACTGCTCAAAATGAATCTAACAGGTAATCCACTGTATAAAAAAGTAATTCATAAGAATAAGCTGTGAAACATTTACTGTCACAGAATGTCCTCCAAACAACGCTGTTAATTTTATATAGTGCGGAACCCTCCAGTATCACACTGAAACTGTACGTCTCGTTATTCTGCCAAAGTACAAGACAGAACCCGGAGAGACCTCATTTCAAGAACCCAGAGAGACCGCAGATAGAACACAGTATTTTTTATTAATATCTAGTAATTCTATTTCATATATATACACTGTGTTTAAATTGATTAAATGGTAGCACCTGTAAGCCATGCAGTCAAACATTGAGTGTCAAACGGGACTATGTTTCTGATGTTGACCAGAGTGGTTGACTACATCTGAGATGCAGACCCCTCCCATGACACCCTGCTTCCCCCACAAATGGCTGCTTATATTCTTCTCGTCCACTTTTCATTAAGTTAGCAGTAATGATAGATCTTATCCTGGAAAATACACCTGGGAGGAGAGAAAGTGAGAGAAGGAGAGAGAGAGAAAGAGAGAGAGAGGACTCCACCAGCTGCTTGTTGTGCTCCAAAGCTGTCAAACCTCATTTGGGCCAATTGCCCTGCTGGAACCGAGTAATCAAACCTAATAATGACCACACACATGCATGCATGCACACACCCATACAGACACACACACATACACACACACACACACACACCCACACACATACTCACACAAACACACATACCCACACACACACGGACACACCCACACAGACACACACACATACCCACACACACACCCACATACACATATCCGCACACACTAATACACACACACACATACCCACACATACACACACACAAACACACACAAACACACATACCCACACACACACGGACAACCCACCCACATACATACCCACACACACACATACCCACACAAACACACATACCCACACACACACGGACAACCCACCCACATACATACCCACACACACACATACCCACACACACACACATACCCACACACACAAGGACAAACCCACAGACACACACCCACATACACATGTCCGCACACACTAATACACACACTCACACATACCCACAGACAAACATACACACACACATACCCATAAACACACAACAACCCTAGCTCCGAGCATTTCATTGCATGGAGAAAAAAAAGTATAGTGGACAAACAGGAAACCCAATTCCCTATATAGTGGACAAACAGGAATCCATATTCCCTATATAGTGGACAAACAGGAAACCTTATTCCCTATATAGTGGACAAACAGGAAACCCCATTCCTTATATAGTAGACCAACAGGAAACCCTTTTCCCTATATAGTGGAAAAACAGGAAACCATATTCCCTATATAGTGGACAAACAGGAAACCCTATTCCCTATATAGTAGACAAACAGGAAACCCTATTCCCCATATAGTGGACAAACAGGAAACCCCATTCCCTATATAGTGGACAAACAGGAAACCCTATTCCTTATATAGTGGACAAATAGGAAACCATATTCCCTATATAGTGGACAAACACGAAACCCTATTCCCAATTTAGTGGACAAACAGGAAACCATATTCCCTATATAGTGGACAAACATGAAACCCTATTTCCTTTATAGTGGACAAATAGGAAAACCTATTACCTATATAATGGACAAATAGGAAACCCTATTTCCTATATATTGCACAAATAGGAAAACCTATTACTTATAGTTGACAAAAAGGAAAACCTATTACCTATATAATGGACAAATAGGAAACCCTATTTCCTATATATTGCACAAATAGGAAAACCTATTACTTATAGTTGACAAAAAGGAAACCCTAATACCTATACAAACAGGAAATCCTATTTCCTATACAAACAGGAAGCCCTATTCCCTATGTACTGGGAAGCCCTGTTCTCTATACAATCAGGAAAGCCAATTCCCTATATAGAGTGCACAAACAGGAAAGCCAACTCCCTATGTATGTCAAATACATGGCAAAATATGAAACCAGTTCCTTCAACGGTGACCAGCTAGGAAAAGAAACAAACATAAAGGGGATGCATTATGGTTGTAATTGTGTTATTATTTTACTATCTTAGCTGATGTACATACATACAGAACATACTGTATTACTGCTGTGTGTTCATCGTCTGTAGCACTCAACACCGGGGTCTGTAAGCAGAATGAAACCGAGAAGGATCATTAGATTGGATGGGTTCATTTAAATTATAATCTACCCTAACGTCTTTAAAGCCCACACAACGTATCTTAAATGGTTATCTTGCAGCAAGCGGGAGAGTAGCCCTCAAGTCGTTTCACAGAAAGTTTAACTCAATGACCATCACAGAGGGGGTTGATAGAATAAACTAAATGAAGTCGTATTACATTCCTAATTATCAAGCTGTCACAGGAAGACACTCCCTAGATCACTGGTGGGCAAAATAGGGCCCATTCATTCCAGCCTGTAAAAAAGGGGAGGGGGCGAAGGAATTTGTTTTAGTACAGTGTAATTATGCAGATGATGCATTTACACTCACTTTGACATTCACTTTGACATTAAGTAAATTTTATTTCCAAAAAAGTATAAATGCAAAGCTCTGTTGATGACCTTGGAGTCTTGAAGCGTCGACCACTGCTGGGAGATCATCTGAGGGATGAACACCAGGCAGGAACGTTCCGGGTACGTGGAAGGAGTTTGCAGCCAATACCAATCACATCTCTTCACCCTCACATCTCCTAAAATGGATTTAGTACTTTTCCAGGTTTTCCTAATGGGAGCTAGGAATTAATTTTGCAATTATTTTTGCTGATCAGAAGGGAATAAGTAACAGCACACATTGTGCGGTGGTCTGTAAAATCGTAAGAATGAATCGTAGATCCAGATGATTTTGGTCATGAGCACATCCAGTGCCGTTGGAGGCCTCTTAAATGTTTAGGCGTTTGCGCCAATTCGCGTTGCAATAAAACCAGTCACTGCTTGGATGTGTGAGAACGGTGGGGTGCTGTCCGGAGTCAGCCATTTCCATACAATGTCCAGCACCATCCGAGCATTTCCTTCGGTCATGACTGTAACAATTATAAACTACGTGTTGTAATAAAGTAATGCACTGGCAGTCAAGAAGAGAGCGTTTTAAACAGTTGTGTTTTCTCTCAATGTTGTGACTGTGAGAGGCGATGCGGGGGAGTTGGGGGGGGGGCTCGTAATGTCTTAACAAATGGCCCAGGTCTTAATTAATGAAAGGAAAATAATTGTCACGTTAGGGTTGACCACAGTTTTTGGGAAATCTTCATCGATTAAATAGGCATCGTTGATTCTTACGATCTGGGCCTTGACGGTGTGCAAAATGCATTAACATGGCTGCTTTGAGAGTACTAAGCGATATTGATTAACTGCCATGGTTGCTGTTGTTAAATATATTAGTGTCTTTGAGTACAATATTGATTGTCGTCAATAACTAACAGTGGTCTATCAAACCAATCAGATTTATAGGTCAGAACTAACTGTGTGGTGGGAGAAACATTCGCATGATCGTTTAACTCTCCTTCCATCTGAAAATTCCCACCTTGCAAACGAATCATTTGTTTAGAGTGACAACTGATTCTAGCCTATAAAAAAACAGAGAGAGCAGTCCATCTTGCTCCATGAGCCACTTGCTGCACGCTGAACCTAGTTTTCAGAGAACAGTTGTTTTTGGAGAAGATTAGCAACTTGATTGGGGTGATCATGTAACTGCATTGAACCGTTACAATGACAAATTATCATTTTTCAACCAGGTGATCGAAAACATTTTTCAAATGCCCTTGGCACTTTATTTGAACACAAATACGTATTTATGTGTACTTACGATGGTTTGGCGAATAGCTTGATGGCTAGCCTAGTGTCTGACCTAGGGATACAATTCAAACTACACTGTGGCTCGTCCATTTCAGACCAGGCTAGAGAAATTTGCCATCTGGCTAGTGAAATTCAGTCTTTTCAAATATCTCATGGTACAAATTTCTAGCAAGGCTAGTAAGAATGACTGGCCAGTAGCCAGCATCCTTAAGTTCTTTCCCTGGACACAGTGCTACCCTTTCTTTCACCTCTCTATGACGTACTAAATCAGTAGAATGGTGCTAGATAGCGCCCTTGGCAGAAACCTTTAATGGAATGCAGTAACTTCTCTAATGAAAACCTGCTTCACTTTAATGGCTAAACTTTTTTGGACAGCTTCCCTTTTCTACTTTGCCTAACAAGATAGTTATTCCCCCTCACTTTGCAGCCCTGAGATACGTGTTCAGTGGGTAACACCGCGATGAGGCGTGTGTGTTTATGTGTGTGTGTGTGTGTGTGTGCAGTGCTGTGATGACGTGCCAAACCTACCAGCGTGAAGCATCACTCGGGAAATGACTGTCACTGTGTTGGGATCAAAGGCTTCTGACTGCAGAGCACACACACGCACACACGCACACACACACACACACACACACACACACACACACAGAGACTTACACTGCTTAGAGAGTGGATGCGCACATCAAACACTGTGCCACACAATTCGTTTCCTAGCAACCTCAGACCAGGGCTTGCATCCACAAAGTATCTTAGAAATGATCCTATCCCACGTAGGCCAAATACAGCCGCGCTCAAAGGTATTCAACCCCCTCGGACATTTCCATGTTTGATTGTGTTACAGCATGAAATGAAAATGAATTTAATCTGGAGTTTTTATGCAACTGATCAACAACAAAAATGTCTGTAATGTCAAAGTGAATAATGAAATCTGCAAATTATTCTAAAGTCATTATGAATATCAAACAGAAAATAATTGACTCAGGGCCTGGAAAGCTTGTGAGGATAGAAAGCAAAATAGATGCATGAAAGTACAAAGACATGCTGGAATAAAACATGTTGAAGTCTGCAAGAGACCTGGGACTTGACCCCAAATGTCAGCTAAAGCCACACTGGAATGGCAAAAAAACAAAAAACAAATCCTGGACTCCAATCCAATTGGGAATATGTGGAAAGATTTGAAATTGCTGTCCATCAATGGTCCCCATCTGACTTGGAAGGAGCTCAATCAATTTTGCAAAGGAGATTGGACAGAAATTGTGGTGTCCAGATGTAGAAGTTGATAGAGACTTATCTAAATATCGAATGTCTTTAATTGCTGCCAAAGGTGCCTCTAAAAAACATTGAGTGAGCAGGGTGAATACTTATGCAATCAATTATATTCTGTTTTGTACTTGTAATTTAGAACAGTTTGTAGATTTTATTCAACATTGACATTTGTATGGATTTGTATGGACAAGTTGTAAAGAGGCATCACTTAAAAAATCCAAGGCAGTCTCGCTATAAAAAAGCCATTATTAAGAAAGTAGCAAGTCAGAGGTAAAAAATAAATAAATAACATAGACATATTGTGGCTCATAGGCCTCTCCTAATCATTACACCACTGGACAACTTGTGAGAAAATGTATATATGTAAAAATTTGAGAAATGTTTTTGATTATTTACACTAAAAAATAATGGACCTCCTAAAAAAAAAAAAAATTGTTCTCCTTTTTCAGCAACTCTCTGAGACTTCTCAGCTTACAACATAAGATGTCCAACGGCATAACAATATTATGTATGTGGCGCACAGCAAAGGTGTCATTGCATTTACGCTGTCTATAGCTACCGTCTTTCTACAATGAAGTGAAACTTTCATTCCTAACAATTTTCATTTTATTTCATTTGTAAGATGTTACCCAGCCATCTCAATCGCCTTTTCGGCCAACTCCCTCTCCTTGCCTCTCATGATTATCCTCCTTCCCAAAAGGGTGTCTCATCCGTAATTCACTTTTGCCACCAGAGACATTGTTCGTTCCGTGGTTAATCTTACCTCTAATATCTAACTCTCTAAACCATTTGAGCAGTGATTGTAAAATAAAACTCTCAAGAAAGATATTTCACAGTTGCTGTGTTCTATGGACCTCCCTGCTTCTGTGCTTTGACTGCCCTTGTTAAATATATTGCCCCTAATCTTTCAGAGTTAAGATTATTTGGCAACATTATTTGGGATGAACGCAACCCCCTTAAATCGGAACTGCTCCAGGTGGATACTTACATTTTTTCCCAAATTTTACAGGCCCCCACCATGTCTATGGAGAATGCTACTCCCATAGATATAATCTCTAAGATGCCTGCCAAGTACACCGCTGCAGTTTTCTGCCAAGCCCTTAGTGAATGCCACGACAATAGCACTGTTAAACGCCCTCCTCTTATTACTGTCAAACGCCTGTTAAAACCCTTTAATAAGCAACCCTTCGTAAACGACCCAGCATGTGTACATTGGCGCAGAGTTGCCCTTACACCTTATGTTTAGGACGCCCGCACCTATATAAAAAAAACAATTTCCTTATGGCGCTTAACAAGTATGTCCCACTTAAGAAAAAAAACACACCAAAAACCACCTTATCCCCTGGTTTAACAATGAATTGTCTGAGCGGATCCAATGCTCACACCTGCTCTGGCATATAGCCATGGCCTCCTGAAGCCCCTCTGATAGGAAGCTCTTTACGTAGCTATGGCCTCCTGAAGCCCCTCTGATAGGACGCTCTTTACATAGCTATGGCCTCCTGAAGCCCCTCTTGATTGGAAGCTCTTTACATAGTTATGGCCTCTTCAAGCCCCTCTGATACGAAACTCTTTACATAGTTATGGCCTCTTCAAGCCCCTCTGATAGGAAACTCTTTACATAGTTATGGCTTCTTCAATCTCCTCTGATAGGAAACTCTTTACATAGTTATGGCCTCTTCAATCTCCTCTGATAGGAATGTATATACATTGCTATAGCCTCATCAAGCCCCTCTAATAGAAAATTCTTCAGGGGACAAAAACATTCAGTGCTTAAAGAGTGGGGAAAATATCCAGCTATTTTCAGTCTATTACTTTCTATGGTGTTGAAAATACATCTGTGGTGTAGTCAGGTTGCAGAGCTGGTCTTATGTGTATCTCAGCAACAGTGACGGTTCTAAATGACGTCATACCTGCTTTACACAACAAGTACGATTTTGCTGCTGGTTTTAAAATTTTTTGCAAAGCCTCTTATTCCTCCAGTTGCAACATATAGTTAGCAGAAGACCGCCTAACTTGAAAACAATTTGTCTGACCATGTACAATGTGTGAAATCTGCGAGCCGGCTGTGTAAACCAATGTCTGTATCTATGGATGTTCCTAATATTTGCAGAAAACCTGAAAAATTGTCCCATGATAAAATAAACCAACTCAACTTTCAAAAGATGTCATGCTAAAATTATTTCCTGTGAGGCTAAGGGTCCCCCCCTGCACCAAATCTCACAGCAGCCCAAAAAAGGCCGGTGCCAGCCCTGCCAGAAATACTGTTATTAAAACCGGCAACAAGAATGACAAAAAAAAACATCCAGCTCAGAGCGGACAGCGCCCTGTCAAAATCCAAGCCAAGAAATAGTAAATAGCCTCATAAGAGTTAATATCAGCCTGTGATCAGGGCAGCTTGAGGTACAGAATAGGGAAGACAGATAGTGATTCACATCCACATTGTTGCACATGATGGGAAACAACCAATCATGATGAGGCACTGTGTTGAACTCACTAACCTGCTTCAGTGATAGTGAATGTGACTGTTGGCCTACATCCAATGTTGCAATAGAAAAACATTTTATTTCATTTTCGCTTGACACCGTTACTTCGGCTGCTCTTAGTTCTTACCTGATGTGTCGGCGTTAATAATCCTTTTTAAATAAATTCAAATATTTTGAGAAATGTTTTAAACATATTGCAATGAATCATGCAATGTGGTTGTCAAAAGCAGGAATTATATCATTATTAAATCGACACACTCAACAGAGGGTCCAAATTGTAAGGATGTTTTATGACAACGCTGTGTGATACAGCTCGCCAATGGAATATAAGGTCTAATGCAAAGGGAGTTAATTAAATATATATTTTTTGATTAATCAGCCCAGTGGTTGTAAGTATTTATACGCACCATGTGAATTGAGCATAATGTAAAAACATTGTCAAAAACGTAATGGTGTTGCACTTAGGTGTAGATTAATTATGGTTTGATAAAAGAAATATCCAAACATTATTTCAGCTCCAAATCAATTACTGTCTATGGCGCTAGAACACCTTTCTCTGTAATCAAGACACCTGCTCGTAACTCTTAACTGGCTAGCCCAGCTCCAATGTGTTCGCTAGCTGGGAGTTATGACAAAAGATGCATCATGCATATTTTCATTTTTGATTTCTAACAACTGGAGTAAAATGTCTCTGATCTCAGCACTTACGACAGATTTTCTAATCTTAGACACTTGGTGAATACAAGCCCTGGTGTTTCAGAGTGCTTGCAACCAATGCCACCCGCATCTTTTTGTTTCTTTTTTCGACACCAAATACAGTTTTCAGGGAATCGAAAAATGAGTGAGAGCGTGTGCTGCATACAGAAATAGAACCGAACATATCCTATAGTGCCGGTACTAACACCCATTAGGTTCCACACAAAAGACCTCCTAATCAAAGACAAGAGGCAGAAAAAGAAAAGCATGATGCTGTAGAAAAAGGCACAAAGCATATCCTCTAATGGAACAGAAACACACACACACACACAAGATTCTCGTAGTGTGTATTGTACCAGAGGGAGTGTGATATCTGTTTCTGAGGAAAAGCGGCAGCGCAGCACGAGTCTCGTTTGTAGGCCCAATTCCACTGAGTGGACCTGTTTGGACGGAGCCGTCAGGGGAGGAAGAGGGGGAGGGAAGGAGCCATGTAAGGCTCTGAGGTGATGCCGAAGGTCCTTACTCATCATAGCCAGCCCCTTATCATGATTAAAAGACAACTGTCAACTGACAATTATGCAGTGCTACAGGCCTCTGTCTATGTATGTCTCTCCCTCTCGTTCTCTACTTCTCTCCCCACTCTCTCTATATCCCTCTCTTCCCTCTCGACTCTCTCAGTTACCTCTCTCCTTTTCTTTCTCTCTCTATCATTCTCCCCCTCTCTCTTGCTGTCCCCCCTGCACTCTCTTTCAACTCCGGACTATCTCTCTCCCTCTTTTCCTCTCCTTTATTCTCCTTTATTCCATTCCTCCCACTTTCGATTATCTAGACTGCCTCCCTATGTCTGTACTGCTCGCTTTTTCTTTGTATCTCTCCTCACTCTATATCTTCTTCACTCTCTTTCTCTCTTGCAGAAGGAAGGGAGCATCCAATCCATTGTTACATAGCTGAACCCCCCCTCACCCATTTCTGTGCTCAGGTACCCCTTGGCAAAGCTAACCTTAAGAGATTTCTAATTACAGCAGTAATATAATTGCAATAGCACCTTAGCAGTGTAAGCACTGAGCTCCTGTACGTTTTACATGCTATATACTTATGTTTAGACTAGAAGCATGGACAACTTACTACTATTCTGCACTTTGTGTGGTGAGCTTTCTGGTGCCCAGAGCTGCAATAAGTACTTGGAAAGTAACACAAGTTTTGTGTTTTGGGATTGTACTCCAGCACATTGGATTTGAAATTAAACAATAACTCAAGACTAGAAATTGACTGTCCTTAATTCATGCATGAATGATGCAAACAAACACCTACCTAATAAGAGACAGCTGTGAAGCCCATGCTTTTGGTACCCTTGGGGGACTACAGGACAAAATGTGTCGTTTTTTCTAAATAGTTCATGTCATATGAATAAAAGTATCCTTACATTAAATCTGACAGTCTGTACTTTAAAACCACCATCAATGTAATCCAAAGCGCTGGAGTACAGAGTCAAAACAACAAAAATGTGTTAAGTCTGTACAAGATCATCAACAGACTCAGTCACCATCATCTACAGCCCTCTGGCATTCTCTATGGTCAAGCCATGATCCAGCCCCCTCCATGTTGAAAGGAGGCAGCATTCAAAGACTAGGACCAAGTTGGCCAAGCTGTCATGACGTTTTTTTTTTTGTTTTCTTCATTCTTTAAGAACTTTGAGATTATATAAAAATAGAACTATAAAAACAAGATTTATTATATTTTTGTAATAATGTTGTATCCAAGTTAGACTTTCGAAAAAAACACACAGTGAAAAAAGACATACACTTAAAGCAGACACACAAATGTCTTTGTACAATATGTGTCTATTCCTGCACCATGTTATAATCAAAGTCAAAGTGAAAAGCAAAAACATTTTATCTTGAAGGACAAATGTGTGACATGATTGGTGAGTAGAGGAGTGGAACTCTGTTTCTGTCTGATAATTATCATTCTGGATCTATGTGAGCAGAACAAAATGACTTAATCACACTATGAAGACAAAGACATGATTAAAGCTACAGAGACAGGAAAAAAGGGAGAGAGAAAGGGAGAGATGGAAGATGAAAGACACCAGTCATTTTCCTGTCTATGAATAACAAACAAATAAAAGGGCAGTACAGGGTGCACGAATGAGGAGGGATAGAAAGAAGTATAGAAAGAAGGTTAGTGTGGAAGGGAGGAAGCTAGAGAAAGGGATGAGAGAGGAATAGAGAAGTAGAGTGAGGGATGAAAAAAAGGGAGCAGGATTGAGAGAGTAAAACAGAGATGGATGAGAAGAAGAATAGGGATAGTGTGGGGGGAAAGAGAAAAAGAGATGGATAGACAGAGGAACTGAGAGAGGAATGAGAAGGTTGGACAGCATGATCGAGATCAGGATGTAGAGGGGCATAGAGAGGAGAATATACACAGTAAAAGAGAAGGATGCAGTGACTGGATGGGAGCTGGATAGAGAGATGGATAGAGGAAGGTGTAGATAGAGATGGATAGAGGAAGGTGTGGATAGAGAGATGGATAGAGGAAGGTGTGGATAGAGAG
>JACXGI010002271.1:33405-60749 GCA_016801175.1 Esox masquinongy | reverse complement strand
ATCATGTTCCCTCAGGCCTCCACTGGGAAGGAGAGAAAGACACACACGGCCCTGATCCAACTCACTTACTCAAAGAGAATAAAAAAATAAAACATCTGAGGAATTAATTCAACATCCAAACATGAGTTACATATACCATCATATTTTCCATGGTATTTTCCATGGTATTTTCCATGGATTGCATTATCAAACAGCTGGGGGAGCTGAGTGAATTCCCAATAGCCTTGTAAATGTATAGTGATCTGTGCCTGTAGCCATTCCGACAACCCAGTCAGAAGAAAGATCGTAATGACAGCTCGATGATTTGAATACCTGAGCACAACCAGAAAGCTTCAAACGGTCAGTCATTGGTGTCACAACCTCTGTGCCCCCCGTGACAAAAATGGAAGGTCCAGCTGTCTGTTGAAATTTAAAGACAGAGCCTATCAGATAGTTTCCTCTTGTGGGTATTAACAAGGCGACATTTCATCTCAACCCCTCCTCTGCTATACTGAATTTGTTGAACAGTGGAGAAGGGAACCAGCCCCATCAACATCATTATCTAGGAGCTGTAGTTTCAGGCTCCATTTGAATCATACTGCATAAGGTTATTGGTGTTGTGAGAAGGGCAATCATCCAATGGGCCCCAGCATGACCCCAAAGCCTGAACCTGCCAGATCATTTCCCTCAGGGACCAATTACAGTCTTTAGATTGAGAGTGCCTACGTGGAAGGCTACCAAGGCTACCTCTGCATGGCCTGACAGTTGAACTAAAACAGCTTCTCTCCGGACAGACCACTAATATCGGTTGGTTTAATTGGTCATTGTTTGTTCAACTGATCATTTACACTTTCTCTAATTTGCTAATGTTATATGCTTCATTAATTTATTCATTCTTTCATTTAATTTGAACACAGGCAGTCATCTCGAAGAATAAATCACTAAGGACAAAACAGACCTTTCTGATTAATGTTGAAAGAAGTCGACGGCTGTCCTATAGCCTGTTGACGCAACCAAAGTAATCAACAGATGGTGCTTCTGAGCTAATTGTTTCTAATTACCAACTGAGAAGCCAGAACCCAGGGACACAATCAACACTGCTTCCCCCCTGGACCTCATGCGCACACACCCACACCCACTCACACACCCGCGCACCCATCCACACACACACGTATCCACACACACACACACATCCACATACACACACACACACACACCCACACCCCCTCACACACCTGCGCACCCATCCACACACACACGTATCCACACACACATCCACATACACACACACACACACACACACATCTCAGAGCTCTATAGATTCTGGTCAACATAAGTTGAACCACACAGGCCCCCTTAACAAGTCTGGGTTCTCAACCCAACAGGGAGTATTACAAGGTCATCAACCCAACAGGATGGATTACCAGGTCATCAGCCCAACAGGACGGATTACCGGGTCATCAACCCAACAGGGACGGTTACCGGGTCATCAACCCAAAAGAGTGTTACAAGGTAATCAAAACGACAATGACGGTTAGCGGGTCAGATACCCAACAGGGAGGGTTACCGGGTCATCAATCAATAAATCAATCAAATTTATTCTATAAAGCCCTTTTTACATTACCAGGTGTCACAAAGTGCTTTTACAAAACACCCAGCCTGAACCCCGAAAGAGCAAGTAACAACGGTGTTGATGCACAGTGTCTAGGAAAAACTCCCTAAAATGGTTGAAGCTTAGGAAGAAACCTAGAGAGGTACCAGGCTCTGAGAAATTGGCCAGAGATTGGACAAAGATTTACAATGGAGAAGGAGAACTGACCTTACTCCCCCAGCACAACAATATAGCAGCGTAAAACCTTGGGGCTGAGACCGGGGTCATCACTGTGGCCCTATCCAAGGGTAACCACGGACAGGGCCCAACAGGCAGGAAGTCAATCCACCCACTTGGTCATTGAACCAACCGAAGGTTACTGGGTCATCAACCTGGGGAGTTAAAAGGTCATCCATCATACAGAGAGGGTTAACAGGTCATCCACCATACAGAGAGGGTTACCAGGTCATCCACCAGACAGAGAGGGTTACCAGGTCATCCACCATACAGAGAGGGTTACCAGGTCATCCATCATACAGAGAGGGTTAACAGGTCATCCACCATACAGAGAGGGTTACCAGGTCATCCACCATACAGAGAGGGTTAACAGGTCATCCACCATACAGAGAGGGTTACCAGGTCATCCACCATACAGAGAGGGTTACCAGGTCATCCACCATACAGAGAGGGTTACCAGGTCATCCATCATACAGAGAGGGTTACCAGGTCATCCACCATACAGAGAGGGTTACTAGGTCATCCACCATACTGGGAGGGTAACCAGGGTTATGTGCTCAACAACAGCTCCCTAATTAGGTTTGCTGTGCCACCAACACATTGAGTGCTGTACATGTGTGGTCTCTTACAAAAATATTATTTGTCCACCAAATGTAAATGTTATTTTCCTATTATTTCTGATTTTTCAGTGTGAGTAGAGCAATTAGCAGTTTAAATGGCAACCTACTTCCTTTGTAGTGCACTCATTTTGATCAAGGCCCATTGGTGGTCATTTCAGACCGTGTGACTCTATCAGGGTTAAGGCCTGGGTGAAGGAATTTACATTTTGCTGAAGTCTTTGCTAATTGTTATTATCTGGAGCTATTTCCCAGCTGCTTCATGTTAGACCACCCCCACACATACAAACACACACACAAACACGCACACACACACACACACACGCGCACACACACACACACACAGACAATAGCCATGTGTATTGTTTTTGTTTTATTATCTTTGCTGCTTTGAATTACATATAGCCTCAGTGATTCTTCAACCGGGTAAATGTTAAATGAATCATGTTGGAATAACAGGATTAATGGCTGACCATGGAGCCCCAGCACCGGCACAGAGTTCAGGAGTCAGTAATTGTTCCTGTAATTGAAAGCGACATGTTCCTGAAAATAACAACACCAACTGTGAGTCCTGAATGGCACCATTCTCCTCATGGGTCCTATTTAACAGTAGTGCACTATGTGAGAAAGGCTAGGGTCCCATTTGGGCTACAGCATAAATGGTTTCACACCTACTCAGACCACTCTAATGACTGTGCAGAATGTTTTATTTTCCCCTACAAATGTCCTGTATCCACTTGCTCTGCAATCATGCATTGCCTTGCATTGAAGTCAGTGTCATTTTATCAAGAGACTTTTTTCAGGACAACCAAAGCTGCAAGAGAAAAAAAAAGTATTTTACATAAACAGCTGCATTTGTTCAAATAATAATAATAATAATGCATAATAATGACATCAAAACAATTAAAAGTTATTTATAACTTGATGCAACCTTATGGAAAAAGGGCAGCCAGCTTACCAAGGCTGTAGTGATTCTCTGGAATTTTCATTGCTTGGTTTAGTGAACTGAAAGAAAATTAGAAATTGAATGAACTGGATAGAATTTTAGAAACCAGGAAATTACTAAGGGATTCCATTTGCTGTTGTCTGCAATTGATTGCTTGATAGAAGAAAATCCAATGTTTTATTGAAGCAGATTAAGCAGAGGGAAGGTGCCGCTTTTCCATTCTTGTATAGAAGCTGGGTTACAAATCATTGACTTGAACTGAGTTCCTTTCAATCAGTCAATCAATCAAATTTATTTATAAAGCCCTTTTTACATCAGCAGTTGTCACAAAGTGCTTCTACAAACATCCAGCCTGAAACCCCAAGGAGCAAGCAACAACAGTGTTGAAGCACAGTGGCCAGGAAAAACTCCCTAAAAGGGGCCGAAATTTAGGAAGAAACCTAGAGAAGAACCAGGCTCGGAGGGGTGACCAGTGCTCTTCTGGCTGTGCCAGGTGAAGATTTCAAGAGTACAAGTTGTAATAATTAATAAATGTATGTGGGCTGTGTCCAGAGTCTATAAAACATAAACCAGGTCAGAAGCATGACCAGATGAAGGACAGGGACAGTCCAGGGGGGAGGAATGTTCAGGGGAGTGGCAGCTGGAATTGTCAGGTATCGTCTTGGTCTGCAACAAATCCAGGAGGACTTTGGACAGGGGCAGCAACGAGTCTTTTGAGCCTGGTACTCAGGAGGTGTGGGCCAAGACCTCATGTCCTCCTAAGTTTAAATGGATCAGGAGACAGGGAAAATTTAGAGAGTGCATTCCTTAGACTTACAAGAATTTACAGTGGAGAAGGAGAACTGACCCTACTCCCCCGGCACAATAATATAGCAGAGTAAAACCTTTGGGCTGAGACAGGGGGGTTCAGTGACACTGTGGCCCTATCCGGGGGAGGCCCCAGACAGGGTCCAACAGGCAGGAAGTCATACCACCCGCATTGCCAAGCATCAACCAAAGGAACACCAACCAACCGCAACCACCCTGAAATGAGGGTCGAGTATTGCCATCAGAGTTCACCCCAAATGCACAATGGGCGCAACGGAGAGACAACAATAAGCCAGTGACTCCACCAATTAATTCCATTTCCGATTTTCAATTAATTTAATTTCTATACATTTCTATAAATACGGACAACCTTTGAAAGTGACAGTGACCATACTTCAAAATATACCTTACTATATAGTGGGTCCCGGACAGTTAGTCTTGTAGTGAATTTTGTTTTCCTGTTTGTGTGTGTGCAGGTCGCCAACCCCCGGGCTGCTGTTTGCACATGTACGCGTCACTGTGCACCCCCGCCACTAGTCCCGCCAGCCTCCCAGCCTCGGCCTGTCGCTACGGATGGGGAGCAGAACGTGCCTGTAGCGTTGTCTAGAGCCTGACAGCCCTTCGTAATGTTTGACAGACAGAGAGAGGCGTCCTGGCGGCTGACATTAGTTTAATTCTTTCCAATGGCAGATAATTAAAAGAATGTGTCTACTCCTACTCCTGTCATTCCACTCATCCTTCATCCAAACGAAACTTCATTACCCTCCTCTGTAACTACCCCACTCTGGTGTGGCCATCAGCATGCATCGGTGGGAACTTTGGGGAACGCATGCAGTGCGTTGAACAAATTAGAAATATGAAATTTGAATGTAACAATGCATTTAGACCAAGACTCGTTTGCTTTCGTGAACCAAAGCCAAATTTGCATGCTATTGTCTACTTTTAAAGCTGGCCTGTACAACCCATTGCATCTACAGTAGAAATTAAATTTCAATGGCCAAAAAATGCTAAATTTACTATAAAAAGACTTAAATATACCACTTTTGCATTAAACTCTCAAAATGAAGACCAGACTTGATATGCTTCACTATAGCCTAAAACGTCATTTCTGGCTTTTAGCCTAAAACATCACAATGGCTTTTAGTTCTTTGAAAGCACTATGGATTTCTCAATTGATTTTATTTTTATCTGAATTATACATGTTTGGGGTTGACAGAAAAAGCTAAGAACTTCTTAAGCCACTACCGCTTCTTAAATTCAGTTGTAAGTAACAGAATTACTATGACGTTACAACAACACTAAAAAAACAAGTTAAATCCATGCAACCAATTGAAAGTGCCACAAATGCATAGACTAGACCAAAAGATGTTTCATAATAAGAGCCTGTTCAGATGTGGTGTGGTTGTTGTGTCTGGAGGCGGGTCTTAATCATTATGGTCTAGTGACCTGCATCAATCTTCTGTCTTCTTCTACACCTGGGGATTTGTTATGCCCCTCAGACATAGTCACGCATGCACACACGCACACGCACACATATTTACTGAAAAACACACTTGCATTCACACGTCACACACGCGCTCATACACAAACACGCAAACGTACACTCGAGCACACGCACACATACGCACACACACATACAAACAAACAGCATCTTGACATTTACTAAGTGGCAGGGATGTACATGTATCCTGTTAGTATCTGGGGACCCTGTGAGACATTTAACAGTCATTAGCAGTGAGAACACTCCTTCAAAACTGCCTTCACAGCTTCCTATTGCTACTATCAGCCCCACAGGAGTCCTAAGTCCCAAACGCTGTGTCGCACCTTGTCGTTTATCGTCTGCTGCTAGGTTACCATAGTTCCAGAAACCTCAGGAGAGTTATTTTTGCCTCCCTGGGCGTTGTTGTGACTGTTGATTATTTATCTGCTCTGGAATGAGATTCTCTCCCTTTTCTAGCCATTCTCTTTATCATATCCCTCTACAGCTGGCTCTTTCTCTCCACTTCCCCCCCACCATCTCCACGCCCCATCTCCCCACCCACTTTCTCTCTCTCGTGTTCCCCTTTGCCTCCCTCCCTCTCTCTCCCCCCCATATCCCCCTATCTCCCCTTCCCTCCCTCCTTCTCCCAGTAGGAGTGTCACACCATAAGTCACAGGGCCAGTCATGCTTTCAGCCAAGCCCAGGAGCAGGGCCTGTGTCCCAAAATGCGCTCCATTTCGTATTTAGTGTACTAAACTTGACCGGTGCCTATGAGGATCTGGTGAAAAATAGTGCACTATTTAGGGGCTAGTCTGCCATTTGGGATGCAAAGCTTCCTCCCAGCAGGAGATTAAACACTCAGTTCAGGGACACATTCACTATTCTGAAAACTAGCCTACACACACACACACACACACACACTCAGGAGCGGACACACTCAGGGGAGGACAAACACACATGCACATGCACCCAGGAGATAAAAACACACACGAATGAACACACACTCTCAGGATAGAAGAGGAACACACACCTGAACACACATGTGCAACCTGGATGAGCCCACATGTAGGCACAGACAGGACTGAAGCACGTTGGACTCACCTACTACAGCACTGAAACTAGTTACTACAACACTGAACGAGTCTTGGGATGAGACACATTTTGACAAGAGACAGATAGCTAGCTAGCTGTTGAACGGTGATTAACTAGCTAACTCAGAAAAAAAACTTTTAAAATAACTGATTACATTTGAGTTAACGTCAGCTAAAATAGAACACCAATAAAAGCACCATACCTGTCATGTCCTGGCTGGGGTGCCTCTAGGTATCTCTATGTGCCTGGAGGCCACAGTCAGGGCCTGACTGCTAAGGTGCCTCTTGGCATTTCTATGTGCATTACTGTTTAATCATCCCCAATTAGAGGCAGCTGCTCCCCATTGCCTCTGATTGGGGATCCAATTTAAGCTGCCCTGTTTGTCCCTTACTGGTTGGTCATTGTAGTATAGTGTTGTGTTTGCTACAGTTCACGGTCATACTCGCCTTATGTTGTTTTAAGGTTAAGTTTTGAACGAGAAACATTAAAAGGATGTCTTACCTCTACTCTGTGACTGTGTCCTGCCTCCTCAGCCGTGACAATACTGTAACTATAGCATATATAATACTATTTGTTTACTATTTGTTTACCTTGCTTTTGTGGTGGTTTTTTAAACTATGCCCTGTTCCCATATGCAGACTATTCGATAATAGATGGTCACGGGTGGGCATTGGCCAATAACAACTGAGATATCGGAGTTCGTGCCAGAGACTGCTTCGGATCACAGTGATTGGAAAGAGCAGTGTCAATTTCCCTAGCAGCCAACCGGGAAAAATATTTTTTTCCAGCCCAACAAGGGCACAACAGCAACTTTGGCCACAATAATTTATTTGGGTAGGGGGGCATTACGGCCACTCAAGGAGGCATCAGCAGCCATGGCCATTGTGAAATGTAAGCCCTGGTGCTGGGCACTCTAATCATTATAAACAAATTTGCCTAATCTAAACTCTTCCATGATGGATTATCCGCAGTGCTGAATTTTTGGAGAAACCTTGAATTAACTACTTCTTAACTACTTCTAAATTAACTAATTCTTTTTGGCTAACTGGCTTGAAATTTTATGTTTGTAAGTTACAAATGCTTGTAACTTTGTATTAAAAGGTATTATGGCCTTCAGTCCAATTAATAATATTTTGAGGACACTACAATTAGCGACTAGGTCAAATTGTATGATGACATTAAAAAATAAGGGGAAACCACAGGCAAATTAATCCTTACCATGCAGTGTTAGCATGTTTGGTAATGCTAATTAGGTGTGTTTGCCATAGCTAGTTCACGCCAGATTGACTGACATGTTTATTTCACATGTTTAAGCTATCCCAAGTTAAACTAGTAAAAGTTTTTTTTACTATGTCTGTATTAACTCTTACCGTAATAATTACCATTAATTAACCCTCTAATGGTATCTCAAGAACTGTTCCAGGTAGAGACCAAACTAACTTTGGGTCACATGTTTAGGCTATCCAAAATTTTCCATCTTAAACCTGTATCGACCGTTATTATTTTAATCATCAAATTTGCATAATTAGTGTTAATTAACCTCTTAAAATATGTCTTGAACGGTTCAAGCTAGAGACAACAAATAACTTTCACTTGGCTATCCTAATGTAAAATACGTAAATATTTATTAAATATGGCTATACAAATTACAGTAAAATGCATGAATTAACCATAAAATAATGTCTCTTGAACATTTCCAGGTAGCGGGACCAAATTAACTTTGTTTCAAGTTTATCTCAACTTATCCTTCTGTAACTGGGACTGACTATGAATATAGCTGTTAGACTAATTTGCAGAATTTTCCTTACCTAACTCTTTAAACAGTAGCCTATCTCTCAAACCATTCAAGCTAGAAAGAAGAAACCAACGTTGCATTAACTAAATTGTTAACTGTATCGCTTGTATTCCAGTGTCACATGTCTACTGTAGGCTCACCATCAAAATTCCAATATGTTTCAACTATGACTACATCATTTAAATAATGTTCATTAATGGCATGATTTAAACCCAAAACAGTAGCTGTTTAACCTTTCAATCTAGAGTGAACAAATCAAAACATTTTCACATGGTTTGGCTATCCCAATCTCAGTCTTAAACTATTTTAACCTAATCAGTTTGGCAACCACACCACATTTACTTGTGTAAATATATTTTTGAATGCATTCACTTGTGAACCATTCATCCTATTGACCCAGGGTTTCACATAATGTCTTTGTTGTTGATTGGCTGTTTGTGGATGGGGCTGTACATGTAGGAAACCAGTCCATCCCTGCACTGAGACTATATTAATTTATTTTAATTCATGTAACTTTTTTTATTCATTATTGTTATTCATGTCACCGTGTGAATATTATTTGTGTAATTATTTTCCACCTTTTAATCATTTATTTGCAACTGGATTTTTCTGGAAAAGGGCCTTTAAGTAAACATTTCACTGTGACTTATCAGTTGTTTTGCTAACATAGCGTGTGCAAATAATGTGATTTATCTTTCGCTCCCTCCATTCCTGTCTTCCCCGCTCTCATTGCTTCCGAGTAGTGATACAAGTACGGACACCCTCATGGCTCTCTCCATCAGCTATCTTTAAGCAGACAGACAGACAAACACAACTGCTGTTTTTGGAGAGGCAGACAGCTTACAGAAATTAAATCAGGTCTGAAGAGAATGCCAGCTTTAGTGGCTATTTTTACCCGTCATCATCACGGGGCCCGGCCAGCCAGGGAGTCAATTTAGACTGGAGCAGCCAGAGAACTGACTATAAAAAAGAGGAGAGGGGAGAGGCAATCTGTGAGCTGTGAATGGACCTGATTGCTCAATGCACAATCACCACCATAGGTGTTCCCAAATGGCACCCTATTCTCTTTACAGTGCACTACTGTCCACTGGTCCTTCCAGATGGCTATAAAGCATGCCCAGGCTCAAAAAGAAATGCGCTATGAAGAGGACGGGGTTTGGGACGGGGCTCTGTCTTCAAAAGGGAATAAGACCCTCTCATCATTCCACTCATCGATTTTATTCTCCTTCTTCTTTTCTCAAACAAGGTCTTCTTCTTCAACACAGAGGTGGTTACACAGCCTGGTTGAGCCTCCCAAATGCCCCTTATTCCACTAGTTTGGACCGGAGCTCTTTCAAAACTAGAACACTCTAAAGGGAATAGAATATAATTTGGGACTTAGTCTGAATGAATCACACATTGGTCTGAGGTGAGATAAATATCATTATTTACCACAAACAGCTACCATCAATACAATCATCACTACCTTGAGCTTCAAAAGAGATTTGGTTTTCCCAGTATATTGTAAATAGAAATGCATCTTAAAAATTGCCTTAGGACCTCCATTTAGTCCTGGTTTAGTCCTAAGATTTCAAAACATTTAATGTTATGTTGGTTTTCCATTAGACTTTCAATTCAGCAAAGAAAGAACCTCAAGGAATTAACTAATCCAGGCTTTAATGTCTATCAAACAATGTGATTGTTGAACGTATATTACAGAAGACGCTTCTCTAAAATCTACTTCCATTAAATTTTCCTTCAAGAGTGGCTGAATATTGTCCTCCATTTCCTTCTTTATTACACTAGCATATTATTTTTTTCTAAAATCTAGCATCCTATAGTGGTTACTTCCTGGTTTGCCATTTTCTGATCTGGACTGAGACTGGCACTGTACGGTTCATTAACACAGCAGACCACAGGAGGGGGACAGACTGCACATCTTTGGTCAAACAGCAACTGCTAGAACAATCACCATCTCTACCACGTGGTCTAGATAGAACCTCAGAACCAACGCCAGCTTTACCACAGTTCTACAAATAATGTCACAACCAATACTGAGTGGATCACAGGACAAAGCACAATCTGAGAACCCACACAGACTTCGCCACATGTCTATTCATAATCTCAGAACAACGTCAATTTGATCACAGTTTCTTGATGTGTAATTTCAGCATCAACAACCGACACAGAGTAGACCTCAGACCTAGGTACAATCTCAAATCCTACAGTGACTGGATTTAATCTCAGCCTGTGCATGACACAGCAGTACTCCACCTTCATCCTCTAACAAAAATCATGCTCAACAAATGTTTAAAGAGAAGTCCAGAGAACGTAGAATAACAATAATTTGCTGCCCGTGAGAGGAGACTGTGGGTATGATATAAGTGCGCTCAGCCTGTAAAGTGCCTAGAAAAAGCATGTGACAAAATTAGCACGCTATAAAAGTAAACTGGATTTTATAGAATAAATTGTAATCGTATAACTGGTAGCACCAGTGATGCTGTCCAATATACAGATACGGTCAAATAACATGCCTGTTTTCAATTGGCCTTGGTTGTTCTTTAGGGCAGTCCTTTTGATCAGTACCAAAAAAGCCAGGGATGTAGTAGCAGGATATGGCCAGTAGGTGGTGACACTCTCATGGTAAGAGGACGGTGAATCGGAGCAGTCAAGGAAAGTTATGTAGCAAAAGTACTTCATAGAAACAATAAAGGTTCACAAAACAACATACATACAAAAATATTATATATAATATATATATTTTATCTTCTCCTGGTCATCAAGTGCCATGTATGTCTGCTTGTATATATGCAAAAATACCAATACATGTCTAATTTATTACACAAAATGATTGAGGTAGTGATGATTGACCTGCACTGCGCGTCTGCTCTCCGTTTGCCCTCCACTTTGTAAAACACTGGACGGCCAGTGTGGGAGGGGACGAACATGAACATATTCATGGCCTTCAGCTTTCGTTCTGGAGACAATTAGGACATTAATGGAGGGCTGGTGGCAGCGGGTTCCATTTACTGAGGACTGACCGCGGTTTACTCCTGCAGCAGGCAGATGCAGACCCAAGCCAGGCGAGGATGGAGGTGGTGAGGTTTAAACCTGGACCAGGACTGACTGACTGACAGGTTTAGATTTTTCAGCTGCTTCAAGCATTACATCCCTTCTAAATAATGACCACTGTGATGTCGTCCTCCCACCTGAGGTTACGGGAGCTGATGGATGGATCCTAGGAATTTAAACGATTCTGCTGGACTAAAACCCGAGCCCAGTATCTCAATGGGCGACGCTGGGGAGCTTTTTCTGAAGTTCAACACCAGCATCAGACGAGGAGGCCAAGTTACAATGTGTGAAGAGAAAAGACAGTGAACCAAATATTCCAGTTGATTAGATTCACCAGATGTCCTTTGATGTTTTAAACCTAATTTGGAAATGTGAGAATTGTAAAAACGATTATAATTATACCGCTAAAATCCTATTGTTCTACTCCTATGTCCCCCACTCTCTCACTCCTGCTGTCCAGCTCTTTTTGCCTCTCTCCCATTCATGTCATTCCCTCCCTCTGCTCTTTTTATATTTTATCCTTTATTTTATGTTCAGGCAAGTCAATAAAGAACAAATTATTATCTAGAATTATATACCTTAATGTTCAAAAACACAAAATATTAAACAGAAAATCCAGTTGCCAAATCAAAAAGCCTTAATTTGTAAAAACATAATTATCATAAAATGAGTCATAAACAAACATAAATAGACACCGAATGTCAGTTATAAAAACATTTACAGTCTTCATTAAAATGGACCTCTACCATCCCTCTAAACTGCCTGTCTTTCTCTCTGTCTTCTGTCTCTACAGTATCCACTGCAGTGTCTCTCTCCCATACCCCCTCCCTTTTTCTGTCCGTTTCTCTACCCCTATTTTTAGCCGTCTCTCTCTATCTATCCATCTATCTATCTCCGTCTCTATCCCTCTTCCACTCTGTGTTTATGTTTCACTTCTCAAACATCTCTGGGCTTCCTTTTCAAAGATGTTTAAACATTGCCTCATGACTCAAATTGGAATGTCCTGATGCACCATTGTCCAATGTGGTCTAAGAATGCTAAGTTGTTAAGGCAACAATGAAATTAGTATGATTGTACAAAACAAAATCATCAGTGATTTAATAATCTCTTACCAATCAGAGTATCACATTTTTCACATTTTCAAAATGTTGCTTTACCCATGTGTATTCTGACTCCCCTTGGTTTCTTGGACCAATCAGATGGAATCCATTAGTTTCTGGGACCCATCAGAACGGTTAGATTGTTTTAGAAGAGAATGCTTTGTAAGTTCTCAGATGCATACAACTCACAGGGGAAAAAAACATCAGGAGCCTCACCTGCAGTTGTGTCCCTAACCCCAGGTCTATTGTTGATTGCCTTTAAGACTTTACAGACGTAACTCAGCATCTGCCAAAGGGCGAAGTCCTACCAAAAGGCAATCAGAGCCTTTAGCTTCTGGAGAGGGATACATTTAATATGAAATGACTTGGACATCATTGCTTATGTTTGATAAAGAACATTTCCCCTCTTTCAAGGGAATTGCCTGTCGGATACCGACTGTGAGGGGCTGAGGAAATGTCAGAAGTCTAGGGAGAAAGGAGAGGCTGATGAGGAAAATGCTTCCTCTCGCGGGGAGGTCGTCCCTGCGTTGAATAGTAACATTTAGAGTTTCATCGCTGCTGCTTGTCGTGTGTTGCTGGAAGAAAACCGTCGATCTTGAGCATTTTGATTTTGGACACTTTTGATTGTGGATCTTTTTGAGGGCATTGATTCAAATGAAAATGTGTTTTTGCTCCAAAACCTTGACACGTTCAAATCTCCAGTGATGTGATGTGATGTGATTAATTGCCCATGCCTGTGTGAGTTAGTCAACAACATTCCCTCACTAGTTAGGGTCTAGTAGTAGTATAAATCCATATACCATGATTATTGCTACTTCATGTCCTTATATATATGGGAATAAGGGAAAGGCAAAATGGTGCAATTCCATTGTTGTTCTGGTTTCTCAAGCCAAAGTGAACATTCAGGTTATTACTGAATCCCTGTGTATTTCGAAAATAAAAATGGTTCTTGGCAAAACAGACACATGGAAACACCTACACAATGGTATATGCTGCTCTAAGTAATTTATTTTATCTGCACGAAAAAAACAACATTTTGCTTTCACAAAAGGCTGCTGTTCAGTCTCCAAGGAAAGCTTCCTAAGATGGGACCTGAGGGTGATTGTAACCTGGATTGGTTGATGCCACACTCTGATGGGGTGAACAATATCTGTGTTGAGCAAAACTTGACTTGGCCTGACCAAACTTTAAACACTGAAAAATCAACTCTGTAGATATGATTTCCTTCCCATAAATTAACTGTCAATGGAATCTTTACAAACGAGGTCTGTGCTCATTGTCTGTTAGCCTGCGTTAAAGACTGTGAGCTCACCCACGCATTATCAAACAGAGAAATCTTAGAAATGTCAATGAGCATCACAGGGTGTTTGACCAGGGATTATGTTCCCATTTTAAGATATTTATGAATGCAGGCCTTAGATTCTTCTTAAATACTAATTCCATTCCGCTTGTCTATCAGTCTGGGATCTCTTCGATTTAAATGACAGTGTTAATAACAAAAAAAAACCTGTGCAGACATTTTCAAAATCACTATGCACAATTGTTTTGCAGTGTGTGACATTCAAATATTTTGGTGTTTTTCACAAAAGCAGGTGTAATTTTTTATTGTTCCTTGTCCTTGCGTATTTTGTGCGTATTTTTATTTTTAAATAATTGTGCATTTGGTTGTTTGTATAGTAGTCCTTTGTATTATGTTAACAGGGCACATCGGAGCCTCCAGCAGTCCTTATCTACCATTGAGGAAACCAACGTCAAGTCCTTTGGATTGTTTTTAATGTTGTTATTTCTTTTACACACTCAATCAGTATAGTGACTTGATAAAAAAAAAGAGTTTGTATAAGCCAAGATCATTGCCTCCTCACAGGATGGATGAATCGTAATGAATTGTGTGTTGTGAAGTAAAGGCAGGTAGCCAGGCAGTGGCCTTGGTTTCATAAAATCTTTCCTTTTGCAGAGACGTTAGCGCACAGATATTTTTTGACAGTGTTGCTCGGGTTGACGAAGAGTCGCAACAGCGGTGTGGGAGAAGTTGTGTGTTCGTTAAAGACTGCTGATAAAGCAGACACGCATGATGGGTCACAAGAGACCTTTAGTAATGGTGGGCCACAACAAACTAGATTAAATATGTCATTATTAAATTACTGTAATAAGCTACCTGCACAATGTCATACAATTACTTCTGGGTACCAAGTCCATTACTTGCAACTATTCAATACAGAACAGAGTAGTGACATCTAGTGGTCAGAAATAAATATCACATGTTTAATGTTTATTTTAAAAAAATTCCCATAAAGTTTTTGGTGAAATGGTTAGGTTTTCACATAGACAATGGCAATTAGAAAGTGGGGCTCATGTCCAACATTCCTCTTCCATTCCTTTCCTTCCTTCATTTACCTTTCCAGTAAGCTTTTCTTTTTTTTAAACTGTGCCTTTATAATCTTTTGGATGGTAAAGGCAAGTGTCATAAATAAAACAAATTATTTGACCAACAATAGTGTTGGTTTTGTACACTCTATCAGGATTGGGACTTGTGTTACTACATGTTAGTACTTAGAAGTTCCCGAAACTGCTGTGCCACCATTTTGTAGTGAAATTGGTAAATTAGGTGTCCAATAGAGGTTGATGTTTGAAAGCACCAACCCATGCAGGCATCGGAGAACTGTGGAAGCCTACATATTGCAACAAGATTTGGACAAACACGTGATCAAACAAAACTTGGTACATCATTAATCACATTGTATTTTTACTCTGATTCAACCTCTTTTGTGTGTCCCATCGCTAGCGATCAGCTTCTGGCAAAAGAAAAATTCATGTGGTGGCATTATGGTCTGGGGCTGTTTTACTACCTCAGGGCTTATCCAACTTGTCATCATTGAGAAAACCATGAATTCCATACTGTACCAGAGAATTCTTACAGATAATGTAGGGCCTGCTGTCAAAAAGCTGAACTGAACATGGGTTTTGCAACAGAACAATGATCAAGAACACACAAGAAAAGCTGCAACAGAATGTCTCAAAAAGAAAAAAAAGGAGGGTTATGGAACGGCCAAGTCAAAGCCAACATGCCAATCCTATTGAAAGGCTGTGGAGGGACTTGAAGCTGTGAAAGCAAGAAAGCGATAAACAAGACAGTAGAAGCAGAATGGGCAAATATTCTTCCCAGTCAGTGAAAGAGTCTGATCTTGATAGTCACAAAAAAGAGGAGCACATCATTTGAGCAAAAGGAGTATTCAATAGCTGGAACACCAGTTATTGAAGCCAGGGGTGTACTTATTTTTTCCACATTACAAAATTGAATTCCTGTAGATTTTTAATGAATTAATGATTGCTAAGCAGATTCAGTGTTATTTCTTGAATTAGGTTACCTTTCTCTATCAATAGTGTTGAAGTGAAGATTATATCCATATGCCCAGATACTGTATGTAAAAAAGCTTTCCGGGGGTGTACTTGCTTTTTCACATTCATCTAATTTGACTGCCTGTACAGTAGATACTGCATATCATACAATTTGTGGTCATGTGTGGCCATCAACTTGGAATAGAGTCATGGCGTCTCATTTCATGGTGTGTCGGGTGAATATTGTGTTTACTTGAACATGCATGGGGTTGTGTACTTGTACAGTAGATGCTGTGTGTGTAGGCCAGTTTCGTATTCATGTGCCTGCTCGAGTGTCCTTTAGCTGTGCATTTGTCCTGTAGCTCATTAGGAAGGCCAGAATGTATTGCTCTTTTGTATCTCCTCCAGCCTGGAGGCATTATCTCGGCCTACAAGCTTTTCCTACTCAACCTCTGTCAGAGCAAAAGTCCCCTGAACCTTTCATCTCTTTCCAATACTCTGATTGCGTGCCCTCTAGATGGGATCTCTGCAACACCGTAGCGATTATGATGCAGCCAGGCCAGTTTATCAAATAATGTAATGTGAATCTTCATCTGAATCTTCATCTGATCTCACACACACAATCATTCATGCACGCGCACACACACGCGCGCACACACACACAAAGAGAGAGATAGATGGAAAAAAGACAGATAGAGAAAGGAAGTGATAATGATATAGAGAAGTGAGGGGGAACAACTGGGATCAAAGCGGAACTACAATAGCAGTTGAATTATTTATATTCTTTTGTTTAACATAATTTAGATTTTCCATCCCACTTTATTTTGTCTGAGGGCTTATCCCCTATATGGCAGCTCCTTTCAATGCAGAAATCTGAAAACCTTTGCAGGGAAGCGATGTTGAAAAGCTCATCCAGGCCTCTTTCTGTGGAATGGTCTTTGCTGATACATGCAAAAAATGCAGTCTCAACCTGTACCAAGGAATCTCTTCAGTGGGTCCTATGGTCGAACATCTGAACAAGCAGTGTGACGGTGAACGGCAAGACATTGTGTTGATGAACCACCCTTGTTGTCGTCAGACAGGCTGCCTTCTCTTCAAAAGGATACACTGCCTCTGAGCTTTTATGGGGGCTGAGTCACTGGCTTATTTGTGTTCCCCCATGCCATCCCTGGGCGGTTGCAGCACGTCACGCCAGGGGTTTTGCCGTACTTGATGTTGGTGGGTTTGGGCACTGAAAAGGTCTTCTGTCCAGTTTTTGAGTCCCCTCAAGTCTGTGTGGTGGGAAAGAACTCTGTTGGCCATACTCGGCCTTGCCTCTGGGTAGTTGGTGGTCTTTTAATATCCATTTGCCGGTCCGGATGCTTGGCAAAGTGGTTAAGGTATTGGTCTGCTTAGTTGGCCATGTCCTGGGGTAAAAATCCTCAGTGTCCTCCGACTCCCTCTGTATATGTTGCAATAGTTTTTGTATATGCCAGGGGTTTAGGGTCATTCTGTTCTGTGTAGTGTCCTACTGGATCTTAAAGCATTTAGGGATTGTTGGGCACTGGCTGTAAAAGTGGTGCTGTCATGCCAAAACAAGTCCTTGAAAATGGTGCACTATGTCATGTATTTGACGATGTGTGGCCCATGTCATGAACACTACTCGCTTTCAAATGGCATGGCTATGTGAGTCAGTGTAGGTATTCAACTTATAGATTATGCACATACTAAAACAAAACAACATGTTATGCATTCAGCCCAAAATTTCATTTTTCAAAAGTCCCAGACTGCTGACCCATTTTGTGTCTCTGTACAGTATGTACGTTGTTTTGTGGTATTCATTATGTAGTAAACACAATAACGTGTTTTTAATAACCAATCTGTTTAAAAAAGAAAGGTATATATAAAATTAAAATGTGGTCATGCATTTGTCAGGAGATGTGAAGTGGAGCTCCATTCCTGATAATTCATTTGGGCAATGTGCACATATTTGGAATTCTCTGCCAATGGCAGTCTCTCTCAATAACAAGGCCATGCTCACTGAGTCTGTACAGAGTGTGACGGATTAAATGTTCTGGTATACAAACGAAATCAAGTGGGGCAGCTTTAATGAAGAGACCAGAGGCTTTCCTTTCAGTTTTCTGAATATACTGTGAAGTGGCTTTCTTGTTTTATTTTATTTTCACACAAAATCCCAACAGTTATACAAAGGCACAGGTACTGTTGTCGTGTCCACAAATACAAAAGCGAAACAGTCCAAAAGATCTGGCGTTAGACAGTGGCTGAGATGAAAGAATAAGATAAGCACCTACAGTATACAGGCTTGTTGTTATACATTCAAAGGGGGAATCATCTAAGGCTCTGACTATCAGCAGTAAACAACTGCTGCAATATATTGTAAGGCAGCACAGTCCAGCTTTAAAAATAAGGATCTGGTGCCAAGCTGCTTTCCCCCTGTAGCTACTCCAAGGTGTGAGCTCAAAGCTGCCGGATTCGCGGCCTGTGGGTGCTTAATTGGGGCAGAGAAAAGACTATGGTTAATAAACATGTGTAATCAATTGTTCTCTACAATACTTAACTGACAGATAAGTTTCCCCATGGTCGGCGAACCCGCCAGGAGACCATTCCCTCGTTCTAGCCAAGGTTCTTCTTAACGTTGATTCAGTCACAGGTAAAATATTCTGCCACTCTCTGTTCAGGGCGAGGTAGCATTCAATTTTGCTCCTTTTTCAGTGTGTCCTTTTCAGTGTGTCATGTAAATATTTCAGTATTTCTGTTTTTCCCAGGATTTGGCTGGATCTACTGTGGCTGTCCTGCGGACATATGGGGTCTGTTTCTGTTTATGAACAGATCCCCCAAGTCAGCTGGCTTAAGATGCTTCTCTTTCGGTTAATCTCTCGTGACAGCTGTGTTATGGAAGGTTTGTGAATTTCTTCCCTTCAGGTGGGTGTAAAATTAAACTACGGCCTTTGGGATTCTCTTTTTTATTGGGGTTTTGCGTTTTACTTTGAGTTGGTAAGTGGACCCAAGACCTCACTACCATAGAAGGCACTGGGTGCACTTTCTCTTTAACTCTTCCTCACCTCCTTCCACTCGTTAGTGCTCCATTCGATTTCTTTTGTGCACCTCATTGGACTCATCCTCAGATTTTGATTTTGTCAGCTCTGGGATGAGAACCAGCGATCTTCATTGGGTTAGCCATGCTGAATTACAAGGCTCTGTTCCAGCCCATCTATGTCACTCTCTTTGCTATAAAAGGTAACTCTCCACTGGGATCATGACAGTCATGCACGAGTGTCATACAGTGCCTGTGGTCAGCTTGTATTACATGGTCAAACACAGTAGGACTTCATGTGTTACACATTCACTACTTTAATGAAGGTCATTTTGTTAGCATTAGCCAAACATATCTGACATATCCTTGCTTTATTTCCTCTCTTCCTGGTGCTTCTGCTACTCTTTTCCAAATTCCAGTTTAATTCCCACTGTAAGTGTACAACGTTTGACATTTCACCTCAAAGGTACCCTGGACAAACATTGGATTCAGCAGTGCTCAACAACTATCTATACCTAAGTGTTAGGTAAACCATTGGCCATCCTTCGGCCAAATGTTCCCTTAAGATCCTAACCACGAGTACATTGGGCGGATGAATAGACCTAACTAATTATGCATATACGTGCAGTTGGTGCCGTTGGTGTCATTCTTCAGTACATTTCCCTATAACAGTGGTGTCTGCAGAAGCCAGCACTGGGCTGTACCCATCTGGCTTCGAGAGCATTCCATTATTTTTCTCATTAGACAACACAGGCGCCTCAGTAGATGCCCAGCGGTGGTCAAGAAACATTCGGCATGCGTCCATTCGTCACCGTACGGTCTCATGCATGGCGACTGGAAGTTGTCCAATCACCAAAGCATAAGTGTAAATACGTTATGGGCTCTCAGCCGAATCAGCGTTGAGTGAGACATTCAGCACGTGACTGCGTTAATGTGCATTGTGATGTGCCTGTAACACATCTACTCCGTCTGTAATTACATCACAGCTAGCTCTGATTAGGTTATACAGGCGGGTAGCTCAGTCGGATCATACGGAGAAGCATCTGTGGACGTACCAGGCCATCCAAGTGCCCACATAAAACAATGTAGAACAGCCTCTTCGTTACTGCACAGTCTGTTGTTACATCCTTTCCATGCTTTTTCTATTTTGTTGTTTCATCATCCTTTCATCATGCTTTGTGACAGGTTTCAATGTCAGCAACCCTGCACAGGGCTATCTGCCATCAAGGCATCTTGCTTTTGGTAGTTCAGTCAGTGAAGTTGACTGAGATATATGTTACAGCTGTTCAGTCAGTAAGGTGGGTCTGAACTGATCCCTTTTCTTCATTCTGTAAGAAAAACATGAATATATACATGTACAGCATCCATATTAGGAACATTATCATTCCTCCCCAGAAACTCCATTCTTCCTCCTACTCAGTCATCACCCCTTCCCCGGTCAAACGTCAGCCCTCCCTTGGTCAAGTATCCGCTCTCCCCTTGTCAAACATCACCCGTTTAAGCTTCAGTCCTCCCCTGGTCGATCGTCAGTCCTCCCCTGGTCAATCGTCAGCCCTCCCCTTATCAATCGTCAGTCCTACCCTGGTCAATCGTCAGTCCTCCCCTGGTCAATCGTCAGTCCTCCCCTGGTCAATCATCAGCACTCCCCTTGTCAATCATCAGCACTCCCCTTGTCAATCGTCAGCCCTCCTCCAGTCAAACATCAGCAGTCCCCTTAGTAAAGTATCAGTGAAAAGTAAACTTTAAAATAATGTTTTTGCGCTTTCATAATCACAAAATGTCACCTTTATTGAATTACTGTTGTGTATTTGCTTAGCTAGATTCATTATTTTCAGTTAAGCCGTTCTGCTAAAGAATGTTATCTTAAATCAAATGTTTGGCTGGCTGGCTAGCTAACTTGTTTAGCTGGCTGCTGCTAACGGGCCCGATGCCTGGCTAGTGGACTGGCTGGCTGGCTTAAGCACACCAAGAAATACAATCAATTTGTTTCAGAAAGTAGTGGATTTAATATATTTGATCACCGGCTAGTCATTAAATTAAGGCTAATATTAACAATCCTAGCAGGCGTCGGCCTGGCTAGCCATCCAGCTAGCCAGGCAGCCGGCCAGGCAGTAGCCGCAAGCCAGCCATCAACGCCACACATTGGATTTAAGATAACGTTCTTATAATCGTTTGATCAAAAATAAATAGATACAATTTAGTGTATTTCTTGGTGTGTGCTTAAGTCAGCCAGTCGACTAGCCAGGCAGCCGGCCAGGTAGCAGCAGCCAGCTAGCCAGCCAGCCAACTAGCTTGCTAGCCATCAACGCCAAATATTTGATTTAAGATAACGTTCTTTAGCAGAACGGCTTAACTGAAAATAATGAATCTAGCTAAGCAAATATGCAACAGTATTTCAACAAAGTTGACATGTTGTGATTATGAATGCGCAAAAACACAATTTTAAAGTGGATCTTAGTCAAGCTAGCACTTCTTCTATATTGAGTGCATGTGTTTATAGTTCCAGTTTTTCTGCTTGTTTTATTCGCGGGGAAAAATCGTATACTTTTGAATGGGGGCAGCTGATACTTTACTAAGGGGATGGCTGATGTTTGACTAGAGGAGGGCAGACAATTGACAAGGGGAGGGCTGACGATTGACAAGGGGAGGAATGACGATTGACCAGGGGAGGAATGACGATTGACCAGGGGAGGAATGACGATTGACCAGGGGAGGAATGATGATTGACAAGGGGAGGGCTGATGATTGACCAGGGGAGGACTGAAGCTTAAACAGGGGATGTTTGACAAGAGGAGAGTGGATATTTGACCAAGGGAGGGGTGACATTTGACTTGGGCAGGGGTGATAACTGAGGAGGAGGAAGAACGGAGTTTCTTTGGAGGAATGATAATGTTCCTAATATGGATGCTGTATACATGGGTTCCTCCAATGGGTACAGTGAGGATCTTACATCTGATGTGGATATGTTCACACCAACACAACTGTCATGAATCTTCGTCTATACCATCATTTAGCCATGTGTGGGTTGTCACCCTATCTCCCCATAGCCAATGGGTGTACATCTTGCGTTTTATATATATCAAACTTACCCATGCCTCTTTTCCAGGAAAAGCTTCAGCAAATGGGGTGCTATGCGCACAGCATTTGCTACACTATGCTGTAGCTAATTAGCACAAGCGGTTGTCTTGGTCTAACATCTGTGTTCCAAAAACAAGTGCAGAAACATGGTATACACGCTCATTAAGTAGCTTGCTACCTACAAAAGCATAAGGAAAGTTCATCACCTTTTTCCATTGAACAAACTTTTAATGAGATGTTTAACTTATTTTTGCAAACATTTCTAGCACTGCCGGCTAAAAACATGCTGGCTTAGTAACTATGATTTACTTTGTGGTTGAGTGAAACACGTATTAAATAAACAGTCTTGTGTGAGCTATGCTTTTTGGAAGCACAAGGAATGATTATTCCTGCCAATGAACCGCCTGTCAATACAGCTAACACTGTTAGAGCTGATTTTCTAGTTTCCTTGTGCAGAATGTGGAACTCTGTGAAATGTTCTGATTGGTTCACTCCAGTGAGTGTAATGCGCCAGGACCTCAACGCGTTACAGCGGCAGAGTTACTGTTCCACTCATAGTAAGCCAGATGCCCAAAGCCAATATTTTACTGTAACAACCAGTCCGTTGCCAAAAACAAATGTATCAGCTCCAATTCATGTTGGTATCTTTCATATAAAAAATAAAACAATCAGCATGTACATAATTCAGAGATAGTCAAACTGCCGGCACCAGTATTTAGTTGATGCTTTTAATTCAATTGTATATAAACATTCAAAAAATATATATAATTGCCATAACCTATATGTTATAGGCTGATTTTCTTTCCACCAATAACAATCATTTTCTGCAGCTCTTAAATGAGCAATATCTGAAGAAACAACCCAGCCTATGTTTTTATCTCAATTCTGAGATTATCAATCCAGAGTTTCTTTGTTATTGTCAGTTATTGTCACATCCAACCATGTCTTTGTGATGCAAACATCCATGAATCCGAGAACATTTTATATAGAGGCATAATAAGATCCTCCAAGCCTTCTTGTTGGCTCCTTACTTCTGTTGGTTTGTCCCTGTGGTTTGTCCCTGTGGGAGGGACGGCTCTCGCTAACTTGACACCGCTACCCTTTTTACACAATCACGAAAGAGAAAGAGGCATGAAGAATGTTGCTCCTCTGTTAGTATAGTCAGCGCATGACAGTTAGACAAGCTAACAAGGTACACATCACGTTAAACCCTTAGCAATACTCAACGCAACAGGTTGGCCCACCAAACACACACACACCACACCCTCAGTAATAAGATGGACATTTTCTGTGAAGCTGATAAGTAGTATGAACTGGAAAGTAAATGAACATGAGCAACACAATGCCTAAAGCACTATTGTGTTTCAAACAATGTGTAGGCAGGTTGCTAATGATTCAAACCTTCTTAGTGTCACCATCATTTTCACATTAGGTATGTGTGTACACACACAAAATATATATACTGTGTGTGTATGTACATATATTTCTGCTCATGCACTCTGTATTTGTATAACAAGGCATCACTAATCATTGGACAATGCAATATTGCCCAATTTGACAGATAATAGTTTATTTTACGTCAGGCAAAAAAAAAAAATGAAATCCTATTAGGCTATATAATCTGGAGGTTGTTTCTGTTTTGTTCTGTCTTTAAAGGACAATCACTGACATAACATAAAAACCAAACAAACAGCGCAGCTAATTAATTTAGTTTAAAATTAAATACTGTCTGTGTACTTTTCAAAGATATCTTGAGAACAGATAACAGATACCGCTCACATCTATTTTCCTCATTTAGTGGGACATTTAACTTTCAGAATCAAACCTTCCTTAAATGTGTCATAAACCATGACATAATGTCATAAACCATGACATGCTACTGTCATAAACATGTGTAACTCTGAAGCAGCTGTTTAGCTACACTGTTGTATTTGCATTTTCTACTATAATTGAGTTACACAGCATTCTTTCTACTCTGCAGGAATGCACATGTTGGAGTCAAAAACATACTCAACTCAATGACCTCACTGAAACATGGATAAACCTAATCATATACCTGGAGTTTTAACCAAAACTTGTCAGCATGCAAATGTTTGACTTGCATGTACAAATCACAACATGTTAGATTCACTATGTCATCCAATCTTTATATACAGTATATCCAATCTTCAATATTAAAATATATACATTTTAATAATAAAAAGTCTCAAACCTCAAGCTGAGAAATCTGTTGATCTTTTTCTTATTTAAAAACCATACAAGACTGTCATACACGACTCCATCATTCAAGACTGTCATACAAGACTCTGTCATACAAGACTCCATCATTCAAGACTGTCATACAAGACTCCATAATACAAGACTCTGTCATACAAGTCTGTCATACAAGACTGTCACACAAGACTGTCATCCAAGACTGTCATACAAGACTCCATAATACAAGACTCTGTCATACAAGTCTGTCATACAAGACTGTCATACAAGACTGTCATACAAGACTCCATCACACAAGACTGTCATACAAGACTGTCATACAAGACTCCATAATACAAGACTCTGTCATACAAGACTGTCACACAAGACTATCATACAAGACTGTCATACAGGACTCCATAATACAAGACTCTGTCATACAAGTCTGTCATACAAGACTGTCATACAAGACTGTCATACAAGACTCCATCATACAAGACTGTCATACAAGACTCCACCATACAAGACTGTTATACAAGACTCCATCATACAAGACTCCGTCATACAAGTCTGTCATACAAGACTCCATCATACTAGACTCCATCATACAAGACTGTCATACAAGAAGACTCCATCATACAAGACTCCATCATACAAGACTGTCATACAAGACTGTCATGCAAGACTGTCATACAAGACTTCATCATTCAAGACTGTCATACAAGACTCCGTCATACAAGACTCCGTCATACAAGACTCTGTCATACAAGACTCCATCATTCAAGACTCCATCATACAAGACTCCATCCAAACAAAAGGATGTAAAAATTGAAAGGCCAAAACAAGACAAGTGCACACTGACACATTATTTCAAAAAAGACAAATGTTTTCAATTTGACAGATTTCCTGAGGCATTGAAGGAAATGTGTAGGCATTGAAGGAAATGTGAAGTAGGCATTACGAGATGTTCATCTCAAACTCTGTCTGTTTAATGATGCTGAACGATTTAACATCCAGTAGGTTCATAATGTCAAACAGAGAAAACATACACATATGTATTTGTGTCCTTAATGGCAGCTTAGTGTCCCTATATAGTGCACTATGTTTGACTAGAACATTTTGTCATTTATTACAAATAATTAGGAGTCATTTCAAGCTTCATGGTTCTGTTTATACTTGATAACATTGATATTACAGTGAAATTGTCCTTCACTGCTACAGTGCAAAGATGTTCATTTTTAAAGACCAGAAATTACTTTTGGTACTAACAAAAAAAACAGAAGTCACATTGGCACCATCACGTCTCTATCATCTGCTTTTCTAAGAAACGCCATCTCTCCATCTCTCCTCTAAATAAGCAATGGCAGACGGGGGCAAGTGAAATCCCTCAGTCATTTGCTGGTTGATAAACAGTTTATTTAGTTTCTGCTCAAGTGAGAAACAAGCAGTGAAGAGTGTGGTCCATTCCTTCAAACATTCCAAAATATTACTTTAACTTGTTTTGTAAGCTGGTTGACTAAAAGGGCAAGTAAAACTTTCGAGTGGAGAGAAGAGTTGCAGTGAATCTCAAACCGATCCCAATCCACTACGCACTTGCTTGGAGTGTCCTCCATGTTGACGTGTTGCTGCCGTAACTCAAAGGGTGACTTCCACACCGTGGCCTGGGGTTTAATAACCACATCAACTTCGGGACACACTCATGACTTGAAAGACTTGATTAATGGTCCACTGTTACTTAATAAAACAAGCATGAAATTCTACTTTAAAAATCCGTCTTATCTTTTAAGAAGAAATAAACGTCCTTGACAATTGAACATTTAATTTGGGACCTAAATTCGTTTCATATGTGTCACATCTCGAAATCTGATGTAAATAAATGCACATGTCATGTTTTTAGACATGCCTTTCCGTTATTTTGGCTGAAATTGTGAAAGCTCAAAATGAATGAAGTGCCTTTAGGGATTCCATTTCGCTAGCTGCTCGCTAGCAGAGCCTGCACCCGGACACACTCGCTCGAAGGGGCCGCTAAATGTGTAATTAACCCTACGCCCTTGGTCATTTTTCCTCCCTCAGCTTTGGGACCCCAGTGCAAATGGCAGAGGCGCACGCAAATGCACAAATGGAGGGGCGAGTAATGGGGTCCATTTGGGGTTTGAATGCGTTGTTGGTTTGAATGCGTTGTTAGTTTGAATGCGTTGTTGGTTTGAATGTGTTGTTGGTTTGAATGCGTTGTTGGCTTGAATGCATTGTTGGTTTGAATGCGTTGTTGGTTTGAATGCGTTGTTGGCTTGAATGCGTTGTTGGTTTGAATGCGTTGTTGGTTTGAATGTGTTGTTGCTGTAATTCAGGCAACTTCCACCAGGGAGGAGCCAATTAGGTGTAACCTCTTTAATTAACTACAAAGATTTTTTTATTTTTTCAATATTTTCTATGGCTTTGATGCTTCTGTGAAACCTTAACTGTTATCATGAAACAGAATGACAAGGACCACCATTAGCATTTGTAAACAGCATCAGTACATCGCTCGTAATATAATATACCTATCACATCTGAACAGAAGGGATGCCCCAGAGCAACACATCTTCCTGGCAGATTTTGCTTGTGTGGGGTGGATGGGACAAGCAGGCTGGGGGCACTAAGTAGACCAAAGCCAGCTGTTCCCCCCCATCCCTCGGGTGAGCTCGACAGATATTATGGAGGAACTGTGAGCTTACACGGGAAAGCAGGCATGAGAGAGAATTTGATCTTGCAACCTTTCGGTTACTGGTCAGATACTCTGATCACTAGGCTGCCTGCTGCCCCAAGTAATCTGATATTAGTTCTTACAGATCGTCTCTCTCTCTGACTACAGGGTCTCCATCTAACAATCTGCTATTGTATTCTACTGGAGATGTGTGCACCTTCACAAACCAAAACTAAATGTCTCTAATGGACATCGAACATCCATATTGTATCCGATGGACATTAAACATTCATACTGTCTCTAATGGACATTAAACATCCATACT
>JACXGI010002271.1:0-27846 GCA_016801175.1 Esox masquinongy | reverse complement strand
TTTCACAATAGCCGTCACTGAAATCGGAGGAAGTTAATACTCCGTGACTCGTTGGCTGCGTTTACAAAGGCTGCCCAATTCTAAACTTTTAATCCACTAATTGGTCTTTTCAGCCATCACATCAGATTATTTTTATGTTAAATCTTTTTTCCAGTTAGTGGGGGGGGGGTGAGAATGTGTCGAAGCTGCAATGGTTTTTCACTAACTGTTTTCACTTACCTCCTCCCTTTCTGAGACCTGAGAGTAGTTGATAAGTAATATAAATATGACAGATGCCTGCAGCGATGATGAACAACATTATTTCATAAGGAGGTTCCATTTCACTTGTTTGCCACCTGTGCAGAGCTGTGGGCCGTGGATGACTGATGGCCCTCAAAGCCCATCGGGCATATGTACAGAATGAAGGTCCCCTCGTAGTCGTTTCTCCATTAGTAAAGTAAAACAACATCCTCAGTCCTGATGAGAAAAACTCTGGTGTCATCTTGTTTCATATTTAACCATTTAACAATTGATTAATTAAATCATAAATGTCATAGTCCTGGAGATTTCCCTTGTTTATGTGACCATATCAAGAAAAACCACAGGCCCCAGAATGCTTTGGCACCTGTGTTCCCTGTGATCTGCCCTCCATAATATTTCCTAAACGTTCTTTGAGATAAATAATAGCCATGTTGCAGTTATAGTCAATCAGAAAAACTGTTGGGTTGTTAAGATAGTTAAACCAATCCTGTCTTCCAAGATGAGATGAGGACAGAAGATGTTGAAAACTCCGGCAAAGAGGTTGTGATTGGAAAATGTATTTATTTTCTTGTTGGCTTTAAATACCAATATATGTAGGGTCTGGAAATGACTCATCTTAAGGTTGTGTATGCCAACATTCACCATTTTTGGACACCATGTACCCCTTCCTGTTATGAACAGTGATTGAGGAAACAGAGTCGGTGGGTAGTTAGCCATTCATTTCACAGCTTATTGTCAATACCCGAGTTCTCGTATGGAAAGACGACGCCTGTAAATGGTACCAACCTGTAATGGCTCACACAGAATGACACATGATTACGAGCAGCAGTTTTCGCTGGTTCAGGCTTTTTGTCATTGAATATTTGAATGAATCAGGATCGTGCAAATTTGATGGGCATACAGTGATTATTGTATCCCCAGGAAAAAAAAAAACTAAAGATGGTCTGTTTGTTCTACGGGTCTATTTTATTAAATGATACTGCTTCTCCAAGTAAACAACAACATAGCTAAATATCCCAGCTAAAGTGCTAGGCAGTGGTTTGTGGTGAAAACATCTTAACTTACCATGTTTATTGATTTGCTTTGGTTGCTTCGCCACTATTGTCCCGAGGGATGGTAAACATTGGTGAGTGGTTTGGCAAAGTGTTTCCTTTTGCAAGGGAAAAAAAAGATTACTCCCTGTCTTGACAACGACATTCAACTGCATTTCATACATAAGTAAAATGCTGTTGCTTACATTATATTGTATTAAGGAAATCCCCTCAAAAACTGTACAGTATGGTACGAATATAAATGGAAAAAAGCCCTAATTTGAAACTCTGAGATACTGACACGCCAACATTTGAAAAACTTCAAGGAAGTGTAGACATTACTATTGGGTCACAGACAGAAATCAAGCACACCTGAGTGGCAATGCCTCGATCAACCTTTTAGTCACTTGTCCAAAAACCCAGGCTAGCTGAGCTTCATGCGACCATACACATCAAATACATATCAAATATTATGGTGTGGCAGGGTTACCTAGTGGTCAACAGTGATGGGCCAGAGGATAAAAAGCTTGTTGGTTCTGTTCCCAGGGCTCACAAGGAGAAAAAAAAGGAAAACCCAGGGCAACGCAGTTAAACCTATTAATAATTTCAAAGAAGACAGCTTTGGGGAGTTTTCTAGATCATGTTGATTCCTCTTAGCGTTATTGTTTTCATGTCTGCATCCATTTAAAACAACACAAAATATGACCAGAGCCCTATGGGCCCAAGTACAAATTAGGTAGGGTCAAATGTATTCTTATCGAATGTACTTTGCTACTGTATGCAGAACCCTTCACTTTCTCCACATTTTGTATTGTTATAAACGAAATAACACTACAAATAATAATGCATTCAATCTACACACAATACCCCATAATGATAAAGTTTGCAATTTGTGCCAGTTAATTGAAAATAAAAAAAAAAGAAATATCTTACGTGAATAAGTACTGCATTCACACCTTTTATTCAACACTTATATTGAGCACCTTTGGCAGCGATCAGAGTTTCAAATCTTCCTGGATACCCTACATGTTTTGCCCACCTGGTTTCTCAGATTCTTCCTTGCAGATTCTCTCAAACTATCAGAATGGATGGGTAGCGATGGTGAACTGCAAACTTCAGTTCTCCTCATAGATATTCAATGTGGTTCAAGTCCAGGCTTTGGCTGGGCCACTTAAGGACATTCACAGACTTGTCCCGAAGCCACTCCAGTGTTGTCTGGTTTAAGTGCTTTGGGTCGTTTTCATGTTGGAAGATTAATCTTCACTCCAGGCTGAGGTCATGTGTGCTCTGGATCAGGTTTCCTTCAAGGACCTCTCTGTATTTTGCTCTGTTCATCCTTCCCTCAGTCCTGACCAGTCTCCCAGTCCCTGCAACTGAGAAGCATCCCCATAACATGATGATCCAACCATCATGATTCACTGTAGGGATGGAAGGTGATGGGCGGAAGCTTGTTTTTGGCAGACATACAGTAGTGCTTGGCATTCAAGCCTTAAAGTTTAATTTTGGTTTCCAGAGTATAGTTTTGTGTCTTGGTGGATCCAAATTTATTCCATTTCACAGAAATGGAGCCCACTAGGTACATTATATGAATGACGTTCAGAGCATGAACGTCATTCATATAATGTACTACTTTAATGTACTTATTGTGCTATATTTACAGCCGACAACATTGCTTCCAAAACCTTCCTCAGAATCTTTAATTATATTTTCTAAAAATGATCTCTGTAATGATATCAGACCGAGGCAGGTATATAGTGGTTCCAGTTGTGGTGTGCGCCGCTTTTCTTAATAGCAGGAGTGGGCTGAAGCGTATAGTCAGTGGTACAGGTTTGGGTCAAACACGGAATGGCAAAAATACAGACTGAAGTACACAAGAGCTAGGCAGGTCTCAAAAACACGGGCAAGCAAAAGGTCAAAACACGGAAGGAACTATGAATGAAAAAATAAACGTGGTCTAGGAAAGGTTAAATAGATCATACACTGATTGACAGGCAAAAATACACTTGCTAAGAAATAGCTAGGAACGAAAGGCTTAGTAATGTTGCGAATCCTTCAAACAACACCTCACAATCGGAAGGCTAGGAGTGAATGAACTAAATAGTGGGAGAAAACAAAAGAACAGGTAAGTGACACAGGTGGTCAACGATCATGTGATTGTGAGGCGGGAAGAGTGCTGCGTTCAGGTGGAGTGGAAGGTTGAGGTCGGTGAGGTGCGCTATTTTCAGATGAGGGGTGACGTGATCGGGGACGTGAACAGGACACCGTGCTGCGTTCAGGTTGCGTGGAGGTTACTGAATCAGGGAGTGAGCTGGTTTCTAAAAATCTAACCAACCTTAAAATAAAGTAAAATTTTCTTAACAAGCTAAAGTTGTATTAGAAAATACCGACTGGTTTTAGAAGATATGCCTTGACTATCAAGCAATGTGTCTTGTTCCATTTGCAAATATCTCATCAAATATAGTTACATAATCTTATTTTTTTAAATACATGTTTTGCAATGTAGATAATGTAGGTCAACGCATCAGTAGTTTGTTATTGATGTTGGCCGTCTATAAGCTCCTACTATTGACACGAATCAATACTCAAGACAGGCGTAACTAAATGCATTGAAAAACTTTTAAGTAAGAAACTTTTTTTTGTGGGAGGATTCACACACTGATCTTCCAATCATTTTTTTCTGTCTTAAACGTAACTGCAGTCATATGGACTGTGTAGTAATTCAGCATATTTTCTGATAGGAGGAGACTTACAGCGTAAATGCGGCGGACACTTGGTCGGGAGAGAGACTGAAAGCAAAGCGCATACGCACGAAGATGTCAAATAAAGTATCAACTTCAGTAAATATGTACTCTTCGAGAAGCTTCAGCGGGTTCCAAAGCTAAGTTCGAAAGAGCCTTCTACAGAATATCATGTAAACACATATTGTTGCCTACTGTTCTAATACAAGAACATCCAAAAAACGGTATCTAAAGCGGTGCATCAAAGGATACGCGCGTGCAGCTCATCCAGAAGAGTTGACCAACTTTTGCCCCTAGACAGACAGACTATTCTGGTATGACTCGTCGGTTTGGCTGTGCGGATCTATAGCCGGTTGATTCTTACCCGCACATTTTCTGCTACATTTAAGGTGGAACTATATCTAAAGTTTTGAAGATGAATAGCTCAGACATATTTTGCAATCATGATGATACAGGTGATTTCACCAACAGCAACTCGTCATGTGGAAACAGAACTAGTTCCCCGTACAGCTTCATCGACTTGGCGACTTTTATGCACATCTTCCCGTCCATCTACGGCATTCTGTGTACAATAGGAGTTATCGCCAACGGTTTGGTGATTTACGCAGTGTCGACATGCAAGAAGAAGATGGTTTCGGACATTTATGTGCTGAACTTAGCCATCGCAGATATGCTGTTCCTTCTGGTGATGCCTTTCAACATTCACCAGCTGGTCCGGGACAGACAGTGGGTGTTCGGGAACTTCATGTGCAAAGCGGTAGTGGTGGTGGATGTTAGCAACCAGTTCACAACAGTTGGGATTGTGACAGTTCTGTGTATTGACAGGTACGTCTACATCTCCAAAATTTGCAGGTGTCATTTGGATAAGGACAAGTTGGTTGTTGGATATTTGCATATAGTTATCTTCAACAGAACATATTTCTGTCCTCTTTAAAATGAACTTTAGAGTAAAAAAAAATCTGAACTCCGTTCTCTTTGATTTTTGTGACGGGGGCCTCCCCTGAGCTCAGTATCCTGCAATTTAAAACGAAGTGCAGATGCAAAATACCGTTCTTTTGAAGTCCCCTTGCATTCACATTTTTGTATGTAGACGGGAACCAACATTAATTGTAATTTACACCTGTACTGTGAGGACCTGCTTTGTGGCCAAGGGTGCACTAGCTCAGCACAGCCAGTTTACCAGATTGAATATGGTCTTGGCCTTTTTAGATACTGTAGTCGTACTTGTGTCTTCTAGATGTGTTTATGAAAACAAATATAATGTTATTTTCTAATCCAATGGGAATCCAACAATATACAATGTATCAGTAATAGTTTATCCTAAAATATAACGTACAACCACCAATTTCGACAATCCAGAGATCAGATTTTGATGGTATTAAGTTTGTTTGGCAGAGCTTGGCTCTTGGGTGGTGGGATACAGTCCCATGCCGCCTGTATGAAAAGGATAGACGTGTGCACTTACTCCTGTAAGTCACTATGGTTAAGCCTCTGCTAAATTACTTAAATACCTTTTAAAAAAAATGACCATAGAATGACCGGCCTTACTGTATACCAAAAAAATAAAATAAAGCCAAATCAAATTCCTCTGTAATTCATGTAATTCATTATTTCATTGCCTGTGGTCCTGCATGAACTGCGGCTACAAGAGAATAAGGATTCTTAATAATTGTAAATATATACATATACATATTTTTTTATGTAACATTTTTTATACAGGGAAATCACCATTGAGACCGAGGACTCATACACAGGGAACCAGTTGAACAGGATTTACAAAATGAATACAATTTAAAACACAACAACAGTAATAGATACAATTAATCATAACAATTATCTAAACCAAGGGAGATCAAATGAACTAATGTCTAGGAGACCTGGAGGATATTCCATGAGGCCAGGGTATGAAAACTAAAAGCAGTCCTCCCTAGCTCTGTGGAAACCTGCCGGACCAACCAGAAAGGGGGTCTGGTAATTATTAGATTTCCAGTACAGAGGTTAAGTTATGTAAACAGGAGGTTTCTGCAGAATTGCCTTGTAAATAAAAGGTGAATGTTGCTCATTTCTTATAGACAGAGAGGCCACGTTTTGAACTGCACACAAAGATGAGTTAAAACTGTCCCCACTGACAAAATGTATGACTGAATGGTAGACTGAGTTCAAAGGTTTCTAAAAAGAGTCTGGCACTGGTATATACTGTAAATAACATCACCATAATCTAAAACAGTCATAAAATTTGCCTGGACAACCTTCTTTCTACTATTATAACATAGACATTACTTATTTCTATAGAAAAACTATATTTCTATATGTACTTAACTAGTTCTGTAACATGAGTTTTAAACTAATAATTAAAGAACAGCCCTCTTGTCCATGGACATTTGACGGGTACACACTCATTGGATTCACTATAGAGCAGTTAATTACACCAGGTCCCATGCAGTATGGATTAGGATGGCATTTCACAAAAGTGTATTGTTTTGAGTGGATATCTGTATTATTCTCAATATCAAAAGGCCATGTCACTCAGCTATTCATTTCAGTTCAGTGATTAATCTAAAAGAAGTAATCAGCAGTTAAGAATTCTATTAGCTCCCCCACATTAACTGCTGTCAAATGGTTGAGCCATTACAAATTGTCTCTGCATTCATGCTTGGGTAAAAAGCTGAGGGAAGTGGATAGAGATGCAAATACTTTCAAATGTACAATCCTCTCCATAAGCCATTGGGACAATAAAGTCAAAATTCCAATTTTTTCTACACTCAAGGCACATGAAAAAGTGATTAAAAGATGAATATGAGGCAAAAATACAGACTGTCACCAATATTCCGAATCCACTTTGGAATGTCTTGAAAAAGAAACAAATCGCTGGTGTTTTCAGCAATCAGCAATGACCAGATTGGCCAAGGAAAGCAACAACAGTTCATGACAGCAAAATTACCAGAAGTGTGAAAAACTAAAAGAAAAACTAAAAATGAGTGTCAGTGAAATCACCAACAACCTCCAGAATGCTGGGGTTTTGCAATCAACAGTTTGCAGAAGACTTCAGTAGCAGAATTACAAGGCTAAACTGTAAGATGCAAACCTCTGATCAGCACCAAAAAAGAGAGGCCAAATTAAAATGTTCTAAAAGTACAGAGATCAGCCAGTAGGTTTTGGAACAGAGTTTGACGGACAGATAAGATTAAGGGGAACCTTTGCTAAAGTGATGGGAAGGCAAGAGTGTGGAGAAAATAAGGAACAGCAGATGAACCAAAGCATACCACCTCATCTGTGAAGCATGGTGGAGGTAGTGTCATGGCATGTGCATGCATGACTGCCACCAGAGTGGGCTCACTGATTTAAATAGAATTGAACATGCATTTTACTTGCTGAAGAGGAGACTGAAGTTAGAATCTCCTGAAGAAACTTGATTTTGACCTGTTTTAGATTAATTCTAAATAGTCAATGTATTAATGTAACAAATGCATAGATTTGACCTTTTTCGGTTCCTTTACTCACCAAAAGCAGCAGCTCAAAATGGCTGCAGTGAAGGCTTGGCAAAGTATTTCAAAGGATGATACCACGAGTTTGGTGATGTCACTGGATCACAAATTCATTGCATACAAGCTTTTATACTTCTTAACATTTTCTTTAATTTGACTTGTCCCAACACTTGCTCACATTAAAGGACTGTCAGTGCTCTTAGTTTGTAAAACACTTGGGTTGAAACGGCCAGAAATAAAAGGTGACAGCATGTACTTTATGTAGACCCAGGCGATGACTTTCCCAGACCCAGAGTCAGTGTGTCCAGACCATGACAAAACCAAGACCGGATGGGGGAGAAACAACGTTCAGTTTCAACCGGTTTTGGCCTAAAATCTCCTGGTATTTGATGGGGTTTATGTTGCTGTGGATCTTAATATGGTTCTCTGAGCCTTTGGAAGTAAAACAGCCCCACAACATCACAGATCCACCATGATACTTCACACTGGGTATGAGGGTATTCCCTGGTATATTGCCAAAAATCTCAATTTAGTCTTGTCAGAACATAGAACCTGGTTCCAATTACATTTAGTTTCAGTGACATTTAGAAAAGTGCTTACTTTTGTGGTTTGGTGACAGCAAAGGCTTTATTCAACCCTACAAAAAAATGTTGGCTTGGAGGTAGTGTCTAAGCTTAGTTTTGGACGTTTGGGAAACTTGGTGACCCCAAGATGTAACCACCTTCTGCAATTCTCTGAATGTAATTCTTGGAGATGTTTTGCCATGAAAGACTCTTCCTGGAAAGTTACTGCTCCAGTGTTTCTTAAGTAAGAGATGTATTTTCAAACATGTAGCTATCTTTTTGTAGCCATTGCCTGATTTGTGAAGGTCAACAACCTTTTGTCTCACTTTATAGTGCAGTATAGTACATAATACCGAAAATCTACCATGAATACCAAAATCTACTATTATACAGTGAAGTTTAGTTCAGAAGAGTGTAGTACATTAAAGTGTAGTGTAGTATGTTTACTTGGGTGTATTTAATCAAATGAGGAGAGACAGTAACCAGCGTAGAGAGCATTCTTCCTTTTTTACTTTTGATTGTATTCAACATCAGCAGTGAATATGATCAACAGTCAGTTTATTCTAGGATTTAGTTGCTTGCCAAACTCTTCCTTCACGCTATTTACTGCACTAGCATAGAGGCCATCAAAGCCCTGGTCAAAAATAGTGCACTGTGCTATTCTGAGCATATCTATGATTGATTCTGTGTTGTACATTAAGCCCAAAGAGCCACTGTGTGGAATCCTGCCTCTGACAATTACAAGACTGAAATGAAACAATAACATGTCTTGTCTCCTCATTCTCTTCCATTACTGAAGTATTATTAGCTAGTCTATGGTGGTTTAGGGTGGTGGGAGGATCGTATTGTGAGTGTCTAGTGAGAATGAGGAGACTACAGGTCAATGCAAACTGATGGACAGACCGGTGAAAAAGTTTACATTGGGAGTATCTCAGGCATTCTGAACAATTTTGTTAAAAAAATATTTTTGAAACATTAGTTTAAAACATTAACTGCAGATGTCTTCTGGTCAGTTATAATATTTTAAACAATTGGTATGCACAGAATATTATCCTTGCAGTAGCCTAAGGGACCGCACTGCATTTAGTTCAGACCAGTGCCATTGTGTCCCTCCCAAATGGCACTCTGTTCTGTTCGTTGGCAATAGCTAATCTTGCTAATCATGGCGATAGCTAATCTTCCAGCAAAACAAACCTTATAGACAAAACTAATGTCATGATTTACATATCTTAAGCTCCATGGAGAATGGTTGATAGTGGAACAGTAGTTTTATAGGTAGTAGGTGGTTATTTTTGACGGGATCAATCAGGCATTGGGGTGCTATCTTTCACTGTCAGGATGTCACACAGCGTTATGACATTTCTCCAACAGCATCACGCCAACAATAGAACATTACTTTCTTCAGAAAGGCTAACATAAACTCTATGAATAGCCAGCATTCAAACAGGATGTTTTATTGCAGGAGAAACTAATTTAGATTTTGTGCCCATCTCACAATGGGACTGGTAAATGATCTGGTCTTAGTACAATTTCTCTTGCCAAATAGTGCACAGACATTAGAACACCCGCAGATGTGGATAATGGGGGAGTATTTATTCAACCAAGTGCAAAAGAAAAAAAAGTGAATTTTTCGTATAGAGACGCTGTTTAACCAAATGTTTTGCTAACCAAATATTTTCTTTGGGGGAATGAGTTTACACAAGGGTCTTAAACGCAGGAGAGATACTGGTGTCCAACTAAGTAGGCAAAAGAAATGTGTTCAGTAAGAGATGTGTGGTGCAACCCTGTAGATGTGGGGCTGGTAAATGTGTGTTTGCTAAAAAAGTTAATTATTTTCATTAAAAAAAAAAGATGATAGAATCACCAGGAAGTCATCAGAATTTTAGAAACTTTCTTAAACTTATTGCTTACTCTTTTTTCAGGTTGGGTATTACTTTAAGCACTTTGTCACAACTGCTGTCATAAAACTGTCTTCATGAAATACATTTGTTTGATTGATTGCGTTAGTGTTCACCCATTTTCTCCCGGTTTTCTCTGACGACATGGCTGTTTAAAGACCACCAGTTATTTCCTGGTGACATCCCAGAGCAGTGTCCTTCCTGTCCCGTTGATGTGTCTTTGATGTGTCAGGGTAGTTTTTTTCATCCACATTACAAGTATTAAATGGAGTATTTGGAGATATTTAGAGATACTAAATGTTAATGATTTGTTATTGTTTCCCTTCTACCATCTAGTAATGTACCATCTATTTAAGTACACAGCTTTTCATTTAGCGTACTGTATACCAGGACTGTCATACATTGGCTGTATTGGCTACACTGCATCGCTTACCCCTAACCACTGACCTCTAACCGCTGTTTTCTAAATGACAGATCTGTATATTTCCACCCCCAGGTACATTGCCATCGTGCACCCCACCTCTGAAAAGCGTACCATCCAGTCGACCATCGTCATCAACCTCCTGGTATGGTTTGGCAGCGTCCTCCTAACCGTGCCAGTCATGATCTATGCCAGGGTGGAGAGAAAGCGCAACCTTGAGATGTGCATGATGTTTCTGGACGGGCCTGAGGACATGTACTGGTACACCCTCTACCAGTCCATCCTGGGATTCATTCTGCCCCTCATCATCATCTCCACCTTCTACTCCCTCACGCTCTACCACGTCTTCAGATCCATCCGCCGTGTCAAGCGCAAACAGTCCGTCTGGGCGAAGCGCGCCACCAAGACTGTGGTAATGGTCATTGCTCTCTTCCTGGTGTGCTGGACACCGTATCACGTGATCCAGGTGATAAACCTGAGCAACAACGCGCCAACCAGCCTCTTCGTCTATGCCTACAACATTAGCATCTGCCTGAGCTATTCGCATAGCTGCATTAACCCGCTCATGCTGCTGATCTTTGCTCAGAACTACCGCGAGCGTCTCTGTCGCAGCAAGGAGTTGAGGAGCTCTCAGCACAACTCCTCCAAGACCACCGTGGTGAAGACGGACGCGTCAAGTGTGTCTCCCGACCCTAACTACCGCTGCACCGTCATCTAATGTGTCTTTAAAAACTCATTGTAATGTTTTCATGATTGATGGATGGTCTGTCGCTCCCCCTTTGAGTTTTTGGAACAGTGGCCTGTCCGTTGGAATTAGATCTCCTCATATTGTGGTATTGTAAAATGTGTTTTTTTTTAATATATATTTGAACCATCGGGACAGTCTTGTACATTGAGGTTTCGATGGGTTTATCAAAATTGGGTGAATGTATACAATAACTGTTAGAATTAAGAAATTAGGCACAGTGGGGTGTGATATATGGCTGATATACCATGGCTAAAAGCTGTTTTTAGACAATGCATCACAGTGTGCTTGGATGCACACCTTGGTGTGATATGCTGACAATATAACACAAACCCTAGAGATGTCTAATTGCTTTAATCAACCGGTTACCAAGACAATTAGAACAGTAAAAAGTGATGCAATGTAATACCCGTGGTATTCGGTCTCATATACCAGGGCTGTCGGTCAATCAGCATTGGATATTGAAAACATCATGTTTATAATGACTATTTTTTATGTGCTTTACAAAGTGAGATTATATTGAGTTGATTTTTTGTATACTGTACGTATGTATAAATTTTCTTTTAATTTTCCAAGAAAATCCCTTTAAAATCCAGTCCCACTATGCAATGTATCAAAATAAAAAATAAAACATTGAAGTAGGTGACTATTATCTATCAATATTTACTGTTTGTATTGAGTCGAGATGAGAAAATTAACATAGATATTGAAGGCCAAATAAGCAATCCAAAGGTTAGAGTTTTTGTATTATTTTGTGTTTGGGTTATTTTTAGTGTATAGTGAGAAAATTAATTAGCGAGGTATATTCACTGAATGAACATATTACTTGCAGCATGACACATTATGCCAGAATGTTCTATTCTTAAACACAATAAAAAACATGTTTACATTTTCACATTTACATGCAAATATGTGTTTTCTCACTCTAGTTCACATACAGTAGTGCAGTGTTAACGTGTAGTAAAGTATTTGTCATCTGTACTCCGACAAATTTAACCTTAAGCATTATATTTAAGCATTGTATTTAACTCTTACTATGATTGTGTTTGCATTGTTGTATGATCTCAATGTGTCTTTCTGCAGTCTGATTCTGCACACATGATACACGTCTGGGCATGGTGCACTTCACACATGAATATTAAATTTATATCACGGATAAATACGTCTCCTTTATTTTATTGTTCTTACTTTTCCAAAATAACTATGCCACAAATGTGTGTGTATTGTCCATGTCTGATCCTGGAACGTGTCATTGGATGGTTTACATTACAAAGATAGGTGGGGTTATAGTTGGAAAAAAGCCATGGTGATCTGATTCAGAACATTAGGAAATACTGTAGTACTTCAATTTTACAATGTATCACTTCAGCTCACTACACCAGAAACTAAAATATTTGTATATTTTTCCAAACCATAGTTGTGATTCAAACACCCCAGAAAGATTCAGCTTTGGTATGAATAATTTTTCATTGGCTGGATGCTTGATTGCTGCACTGTGGCAAAGCCATAAGATGTCTTTCCTGTCCGGTTAAATTCAATTATATGAGCTCTACAAGCCTTGGATATCTGTTCAGTCAAATTTGTATATTTTCAAATAAATATGTTTAATAAAGCCCTTTCTACATCAGCAGTTGTCACAAAGTGCTTGTACAGATACCCAGCCTACAACCAGGTTATCTGCAGGTTTCAGCAAATTAAATTTAAGACTTTTTAATGCCACTTCAAATGCAATTTAAGACCAATTTCACAACACCCACGGAGGAAAAAATACATAAGGACACCAATTCGACTGATGTACTCACCATTGTTAGAGCAGTAGCCCTACTGCTAACAATAACGCTACTGGCTGTACTAATTTGTGGGACTGTCGAATTTCGACCAAACAGAACTAAGGAATGCTGGGCATTTGTTGGAGGAGCTTCGTTTTCTTAACCTCCAACAGATTTCAACCACCAAGCAAAGTTGCTGTTATCCAAAAACTTCTGATAGAATTTGCACTTTCCCATGGTACCTGCAGGAAGTTAAAACAGCCAATACCTACTACAGTATGTAGCTAGCTAAATTACCTAGCTTGGTACTAGCTATCTCATGAACAACAGTGTTGGGAGAAAAGCAACCAACTGTCATGAGTGTCTTGTTGACATCTAACATTCTGACTGAAATTGTGGTTCCTCTGCCCGCGACCAGAGCTAAAATGCGTTTACAAACCACACATTATTTTTTGCATCACCTCTTCACAATGGTAACAGCTCTTTTTCAAGAGCTTTGAAAAGACGAAATAAGACTATTTAAGTCTTTTCAAGGCCTTTTATTTAGATACATTTATTTAAAACTTTTAAAGACTTTTTAAGGACCCGCTGACACCCTGTAATGCCCAAAAGAGCAAGGAATAACAAGAAAGTGCACAGTGGCAAGGAGGAAAAACTGAATAGGAGATGGAATCTCAGGGGTGGCCAGTCTTCTAATTGTGCTGGGTACAGATTATAGACTACATGACCATTTTGACTACATGACCATTTTGGGGCACCTCAAAATTTTCTATGTCCAGATGATCAGAGGGTCAGTATATACCAGTGGGCTGAGTCCAGAATCTTTGGGCAGAATTCAGATCAGCTATTTAACCATTATTCAACCGTAAATACACACTTGGTGTCACAAATATAGAAGCTCCTCCCCTTGGATGACAAGGGGATATGGTCACTGAAGTTAGTGGGAGAGGCCTTACTGAGGACAATGAATTCATCAGACTTAAGGTTTCACACAGGCCAATCACATCCAGTTTATGATTGTGATTGCCTTTGAAGAAAGGGATCTGACATGTTGTCCCATTTTGAGGTGCAGTCTTTATTGTTTGTGACAGAAATGGAGAAGGGCTTTATTCTATTAAGATTTTTATGGTGAAAACCATCCCAAAGCCAGAAGGCTGGCTAACAGCATGCTGCTTGACATGCAGTCTATCTCAAGGTGAGGCTATAGGAGTTAGCTTTGTGTTGACTTAGAGAGGCTTAAAATGCAACAACTCCCTAAAGAGCAGTACTCCATAGATAATAATGTAATTCCACAGTATTCCAATCAATGTTTCAAGTACCAAATGTCATTAGTTACGGAAGTATTTTTGTTGTCTCCATTGGGTACAAAAACAAAATTTAGACATGCATTTCTTTAGCTTCCAACATTTGTTACCAAAATGGACGTGGCAATGGCTTCAACACAGCACCCCCTATCATTCTTAGTGTTGTACTGTAGCGTAACATAGCCCCCCTCAGGGCTAAACTATGTTTATTTCCAGAGAAGCTGTATGACATGTTGTTTTTGCATGACCATCACACCCTCTTCTCTTCTGGCAACTATGAATCAACACATTGTACCCCATCAGTCAAAAGCACATGGGTATTAGTTGTTGACAACTTAAAAGTATATATTGTGATAGAATTATCAGTCTTAGTGTAGAGTGATGGCGGTAGCCTCAAGGATACATAAAGGGGCCAGCACCTAGAGAACTGACAGCTTAAGTTCCAAGAATTCTACTACCAGTCTGGTAGTAGTTGTCCTGTAGGTTTTTATGCAGTACCAAGACCAGTCTGGTAATAGTTGTAGGTTTTTATGCAGTACCAAGACCAGTCTGGTAGTAGTTTTAGGCTTTTATACAGTACCAAGACCAGTCTGGTAGTAGTTGTAGGTCTTTATACAGTACTAAGGCCAATCTGTTAGTAGTTGTAGGTTTTTATACAGTACTAAGGCCAATCTGGTAGTAGTTGTAGGTTTTTATACAGTACTAAGGCCAATCTGATAGTAGTTGTACGTTTTTATACAGTACTAAGGCCAATCTGGTAGTAGTTGTACGTTTTTATACAGTATTAAGGCCAATCTGGTAGTAGTTGTAGGTTTTTATAAATTACTAAGGCCAATCTGGTAGTAGTTGTAGGTTTTCTTGTGTGTTAGTGTGTATGCATGCCAGAGGGATTGCATTTAGCAGAGGACACATTTCAATCACTTGTAGACTAATGAAGTATATCGTGTAGTGTCAAGTACAGTGGATATAAAAAGTCACCACACCCCTGTTAAAATGCCAGGTTTTTGTGATGTAAAAGAATGAGACAAAGATAAATCATGTCAGAACTTTTTCCACTTTTAATGTGACCTATAATGTGAACAATTCAATTGAAAAACAAACTGAAATCTTCGAGGGGGAAAAATGAAAAATAACAACCTTACAGTAACCTGGTTGCTTAAATGTGCACACCCTCTTATAACTGGGGATGTGGCTGTGTTCAGAATTAACCAATCACTTGCAAACTCATGTTAAATAGAAGTCATTACACAACTGCCATCATTTTAAGTGACTCTGATTAATCACAAATAAAGTGTAGCTGTTCTAGTAGGATTTTCCTGACATTTTCTTAGTTGTATCTCAGAGCAAAATCCATGGTCCGCAGAGAGCTTCCAAAGCATCAGAGGGATCTCATTGTTGAAAGATATCAGTCAGGAGATGGGTACAAAAGAATTTCCAAAGCATTAGATATACCATGGAACACAGTGTAGACAGTCATCATCAAGTGGAGTAAATATGGCACAACAGAGACATTACCAAGAACTGGACGTCCCTCCAAAATTTATGAAAAGACGAGAAGAAAACTGGTCAGGGAGGCTTCCAAGAGACCTACAGCAACATTAAAGGAACTGCAGGAATTTCTGGCAAGTACTGGCTGTGTGCTACATGTGGACAACAATCTCCTGTATTCTTCATATGAATGGGCTATGGGTTAGGGTGGCAAGACGGAAGCCTTTTCTTACAAAGAAAAACATCCAAGCCCGGTTGAAGTTTGCAAAAACAAACATCAAAGTCCCCCAAAAGCACGTGGGAAAATGTGTTATGGTCTGATGAAACCACGGTTGAACTTTTTGGCCATAATTCCAAAAGGTATGTTTGGTGCATAAACAACACTGCACATCACCCAAAGAACACCATACCCACAGTGAAGCATGGTGGTGGCAGCATCATGCTTTGGGGCTGTTTTTCTTCAGCTGGAATCGGGGCCTTAGTCAGGGTAGAGGGAATTATGAACAGTTCCAAATACCAGGCAATTTTGGCACAAAACCTTCAGGCGTCCGTTAGAAAGCTGAAGATGAAGAGGAAGTTCACCTTTCAGCACGACAACGACCTAAAGCACACATCCAAATCCACAAAAGCATGGCTTCACCAGAAGAAGATTAACGTTTTGGAATGGCCCCACCAGAGCCCAGACCTGAATCCAATTGAACATCTGTGGGGTGATCTGAAGAGGGCTGTGCACAGGAGATGTCCTCACAATCTGACAGATTTGGAACGCTTTTGCAAAGAAGAGTGGGCAAATATTGCCACGTTAAGATGTGCCATGCTAATAGACTCCTACCCAAAAAGACAGAGTGCTGTAATAAAATCAAAAGGTGCTTCAACAAAGTATTAGTTTAAGGGTGTGCACCCTTATGCAACCAGGTTATTGTGAGATGTTTATTTTTTATTTTTCCCCCTCAAAGATTTCAGTTTGTTTTTCAAATGAATTGTTCACGTTATGGGTCACATTAAAGGTGGAAAACGTTCTGACATGATTTATCTTTGTCTCATTCTTTTACATCACAAGAACCTGGCATTTTAACAGGGGTGTGTCGACTTTTTATATCCACTGTAGCTTTGTAGCATGTAGTATGTAGCATGTAGTATTTCAACAAAACACCACCAACACTGCAATACATGTTAATACTATATTCTAATTAAGTGTAGTATGTTATTGTATCCTTCATGTTACTAAGAACTTTTAAACTGGGCCATAACTGCTACCCCGGACTGTGCCATTACAACCCATATCACCTATAAAAAAACATTATATTATTATCCTCTCAATGTGATCTAACATCTTTCTTAGACGCACTTACAGCGGGTCTCTCTATGGCTTTGGACATAAGATACTTGTTGACAAATGCTTATGCATTTGCCAGGAAAACATTTGTGCATAGTTACACCGCAGGAGTGATAGGGAAGATTTAACTCACCAGTGGCTAAGCTACAGTACGTCAATGTTGACAGAGATTAAAAAGAAAATATTGTGTTAATGTCAGAGTTAATACCACTGTTGGACAAGGACAGGTTAAATCAGGACTGTGGATCTTGATGTGCTTGTAGATTGATATTAACATGAGGAATGATTGCTTGGATCTTTTTGCGTTAATATTCACCTTAATAAATCAGATGTACACTACCGTTCAAAAGTTTCCAAGAGGACAAAATACAATAGAGTGTCTAGTTTGAGAAACAGAAGCCTCACAAACTTCAGCTGGCAGCTTCATTAAATAGTACATTCAAAAAACACCTGTCTCAACGTCAACAGTGAAGAGGCGACTCCAGGATACTGGCCTTCTAGGCAGAGTTGCAAAGAAAAAGACATATCTTAGACTGGCCAATAAAAAGAAAAGATTAAATGCGCAAAAGAACACAGACACTGGACACAGGAACATTGGGGAAAAGTGCTGACTGAATAGTATCACCTTCTACTCCCTCACCCTGTATGGTACATAAAAAGTGCTCATCAATCCAATCCAACTTGTGGGAGGTGCTTCAGGAAGCATGGGGTGAAATCTCTTCAGATTACCTCAACAAATTGACAACTAGAATGCCAAAGGTCTGCAAGGCTGTAATTGCTTTATATGGAGGATTCTTTGACAAAATAATTGATTGAAATAATTTTTGAAGGATACCATAATTATTTCAATTAAAAATCATTATTTCTAACCCTGTCAATGACTATATGTCCTATTCATTTTGCTATATTTTAAATTCAAACTCATTTTATGTATGTTCTCATGGGAAACAAGGAAATTTCAAAGTGACCCCAAACTTTTGAACGGTAGTGTAATTTACTGCAACACCTCCTGCTTCGTGATCATTGCCTCCTACAACACTCATCATTGTTCCTCAGTGGTACCAGCTTGTCTACATGTCTATCTTAGGCACATTTCCACAGGATTTACCCATGCTCACTCCGCAATATCAGCCAACCGAACGGAAAGTTGCTCTCTTGTAGATCCTTCACAGGGGTCCTGTAGAGAACTACTAAGTTCTCTACAGCCAGTGACTGGAGGGAGTTGTAAAAGATTCTCAAACTTTTGTCACCTCTTTGTCACCTCTTATTCGTTCAAAATCAAACTGTCTGCCTTGCTATCTGATCATTGCACCTGCTAAACAACTTACCCAGCTGTATTCATGTCACTTCATATTGTGAGCAACCTGGCATCATGATCCATTTGTATTTTATTATTAAGTATAGGTATTACCTCATGGTGATGCACCTGATGCCTCCATATGTGAATATGTATCATTTCATTCTGTGTAACTTCTTGACCTCTTCCATAGTCCACTGTATATTGTCTTTTTTATTGTCTTTGGAGTTTTTGGTTAGTGTTGGTTTCTCAAGTGCCCTTTCAACTCAGCTGTATATAGTAACCTGTATAAAATTGAACTCTGTATGTAGTCAACTTATATAATATTCCTGTGAATCCTGGTCCTGTTGAGGTTATTGAACCAATAATCCTGAAAAGAAAAGTAACTAATCTGTTTTATCCTGTCATTAAAAAGAAAGATAGGATTATTTTTTGATTTTTTGACACAAGAACTGGCCATCACTGTTCAGCTGGCAAAACATGGTTGCCAGAAAGTTCTAAGAAAAAAAATTCTGGTTGTGGGAATGTTCCCTTAACACTCCACCGTAACGGTTTCTATGGATCTTTTGAGGGGATGAATGTTTATGGAATGTTCTGAAAATTTTGTGTTTAACATGTTCCCTAATAGTTCACTTATTGTCCCCAAATGTTTTCAATGGTTAGCTTTTTCTTCTAAAACTCCATATTGGCTTTTGGATTTAAAAAAAGTGTATTTGCAAAAATTAATATATTAGTTCTTTTTTTATTCTGAATAATTGTGGTTGAGCAGTTCAGTATGGATTATGCATGAAATATTATTGTGTAGATTGATCTGGACAGTGGAACATTTTTATGAATCACTATCCTATCACTAACTCTAAAATCAACTTTGGGATTTTATTTTGTGTCTTTAAATAAAGATAAAATTCTACAATGTAATATTATATTGAAAGAATGTTACTAAATGTCCGTACATGGCATGGCCAGGATATCTGTTCAAAATGTGGATCTAGCGGACGGATAAGAAACATATTCATTAGCATGTGTAGCCATGGCTACAATGTGCCACAATCGGAATGTAGACAAGACTTGAACAAAGAAAGGACACGTTTATAAGCAGGTGTGAACAAGACTTTTGAAATAAGGTGGCGGGGACGCAACCCACAAACAGCTGGGCACTAATGTGATAGCTCTTTCCTAGGAGTGTTATCTCTGATCCCTGCAGGTGCGTGGATCATTCACATCATGGAGCTAGTGGATCATTATCAAAATATCAAAGGACTTCAAATCTGATTAGAAGAGAGAACTCTAATGTAATTTATTGGACTGCATGTTGGAACGGAACACCGTAGACATAACCACAGCATTAGAAGTAATCCTTTTCTGTTTTCAAGGAGAATGGAATTTTAACCTGCTTCAGTATTTTTCGGATAGCAAAGAATGAGAGACAGCAAGGAGGAATGGATGGTAATAAGTCAGAGGTGGGGATTGAACTTTCCGGGTCGTTAGAGGTATGTGCGGACTAACCATCTGGCAATTTGGTCAAGGTGAAAGAAATGGGTTGTGCTGGGCTTCAGGGCACAAATTTAGTGCCTTGGATTATTTTGGTCCCAGTCCACCACTAACCTTGTTCTGTTTAAGAAAAACATCATAATTGATCATTATATATAGAATAACTAGCCCCCTTGGTGAAGCAAAAAAAAAGAATATGAACAATGTTATTGATTTCATGATCTTACACTTAAAATATCATAGAAATGTAACCATGAAATGAGATAATTGAGAAAAGAATTATCTTAATGGAGAACAATTTTTTTGTAAATATTTGATTTACAGTTATTGGCACCACTAGGAATTCTTATATACCTTTTCTAATGTACAGCACTTATCCTTGTTGTTCCCTCAGCCTAAATACATAGTTAAGGCTAAACATTATTTACCACAATGTTAATGTCTCAGAAGTAATTTGTTGTGTTAACACTGGGCAGTTAAGAAGACTTCCTCATGTGTTAACACTTTTAATGAAACTTCCTCTTATAGGACTGGTGCTACCCTAAGATAGAGGCTGTCAGCATTCTCATCTAATGGGATCACACCGTTCACATTCCAGCAAAATCAAATGCAATCTAATTTACGTATGTTAGAACTGACCCTTCTTTTCTGTTTTCATTGGATTGGCTTTATCGGGATACTCCTCTGCTGGCGAGCCGGTGGTGGCACATTTCAAAGTACATAATATCAGGTTATCGCCCGGCACTTTGTAAGCAACTGAACGTTTACGACAAAACATGTTGTGTAACCCACCGATTAGTCGTTGCTTTGCTGTGCCTGTTTGATGAGCATTCAATCAGTGAAACAGAACATACACTTACTGGACCAGTAAGGTTAGGACAAAGCTACATTTAATTAATTAATCCACTCTAGAAACTTTCTGCGAATGTGAGAATTTATCAATGTTGAATTAAAGAGTGGAGAATGTGGGACTTGGACCATAAAGGCCAAGCGGCAGTAAGTGCAAATATATATCTTTAGTCCAATAACACATAATGACTCACTTTGTATTAAAAAAATATTAACCTCTATTCACCAACAACCCTTTGGCGTTTGCTGCTAAAGATGGATATTGACATACAAAAGACGTTCTGTACACGCAGTCCCTCAGGCCAGCCAGCTTGCTCAGTAAACCTCAGATATATCATTGTGAATTGTTGAAAACAGGCCAAAACAAGAATTGTGTCAGAGGTACCATTGCTTAAAAAAACTTGCATGATGTTGAGGAATACTTCTGATATCTTTAAAGGGGGGTTGAGGGGAATTCCTATACTATAATAAATACAACTGCCACTTGTGTTCAGCATGAACAGAGGCGTCGCTAGGATCACAATACATTCGGGGCTTAGCCCACCCCCCCGCCCCGCCCGGGACAGAAAGTACAGGGTTTTGAATGTACACGCGGAAAATGTAGATGTACACGCTAGTGGCCTACACGTCTACATTATCATAATGCGCGATCGGAATTATAGAGGAATAGATCAGGGGCTATTTTTTATTATTATTATTATTGTTCCATTTGAGATCCGGGGCTATTCATAAAAGATCCGGTTCTACAGCCCCGGACGCCCAGGGCTAACGACGCCACTGAACATGAATGACAGTATATTGAGGGCTTACAACTGTGATACTGTGTTGTGTTATACAACAACGCAGTCTTTTTCTCATTCCCCATAGATCAGTGTGAGCCCTGAAGGGCCTGAACTTCTTGAATTGCACACACCTGATTTCCCAGCACTTGGATGTACACCAGAAGTATTTCAGCCCTCCAGGGCAGCAGTGGCCCTGTCCTAGTAAATCATATGTTGTCTCTTAACCTTCCTTTTAGATGAGGTTGTAAAAAAATAATATATTTCTTGTTGATATTTGCATGTGAACCCTGTGGGTGTTTAAACATCATATACTTCAGCGAGATGCGATGTCACACAGCGTTATGGCGCCATCTTTAGGGCCAATATGTTAATTGCTTAACACAGACTGAAATTGCATAAATCCTAGAATATAAATTTGTAAATAATTTAAATAATGTTGACATAACTTTGATTAAACTAGTTGCGAAATTTTCCAACATTTTGTGCACGAAATTATCATTTTTTAATAAGTTACAATAATAGCATAATATTCTAAGCTTTCTAACGTTAGCTAAGCCCGCAGCTTATATGAAAGGGATAGTGGTAACAGTGTAGCACATTGCTGCAATGCTTACTGTAATGTTATGCGGTACAGTACAGCAGAATGCGATGCTGCTAGTCTGTACACAGCTGATCGAAACTTGTACAACGGAGATGTTTGACTACTGATCTACATAATGATTTTCAATAATAGTTGCTCTAAAGTCGCTCTTAATTTATTGGCAGCATGTAAACAATGTTAGGCTAAATTAAATAAGTTATGGAAGCTGATGGCAAGCTAGCTAACTAGTTTTGGTGGTAAAATGATTAACTACAGCTCGCTAGCTAAGGAGGGATTGTTTGCTGATTTAAAGGAGCATATTTCCGGGATTGAGATATTGTTTACCATCAAGTAATTCAATCTTTTCAACATCCCTTTTTTTATCAGGAGCAGTTGAGTGAGCGATCTTGGCATGACTTTCCATCTTTCAGTGACCTATAGGTCAGCTAGGGTGCTTGGTCGTTACAATGGCGGACACAACAAAATCTGAAGAAATCGAATGAAATCGTGATGTAGGTGTTCCCCAAGCCCACTCTCTGCATTCCGTTCTTCACTCATCCTTCCTCTACTGTGACGACTCATTAATTACAAGGGGTCACCTAATAGTGGATGTTTGTAACACAGACAAACAAATCTCTGGCAGCCATACTTTTGTATACCTTTTTTAATACATAAATGAGCGTCCTTGGACTATACAAAATGAGGTTCTTTCTCAGGGAATGTGGTAGAACCACCATAAAAAACATTTCCTGTAGAAATTATATTTCAGGAACTGTCTAGGTGGCAGAGAATAAGAGCTCTATAAAACACTAAAGATCACCGATTTCAACCTGTGATTGGAGGAGATTTTATGGTTGTATTTGGAAAAAAATTACAATCCTTGAAGAACCTCTCGGGTTACCCAACATTTCGAATTTAAATAACCCCTACAGGACCTTCCATGAAAATGTTATTGTTAGAGTATAAGTGATCTTTGTGGATGTTGTCATGTGAAGATCATCTAACAGTCTTCCTAGAAAGTTCCAGGGCAGCAGACTGGGCTAAACAAGAAAGACAGATAATAGCCAAATTCAGCAATCCAGCTGTGTTGTGAATATCAGTGCAGTGTGGGTTTGTGTGTGTAGCGTGTACAATATGGACACTAAACCACAAGCTCCATCACTAAAACAACAGTCATTAAAGGCAATCCACAACCCACTGTCAAACAGAGAACCTGGTTGAATAGTCCTCGAGGTCCTGACCGATTACCACACCTACTCTTACACTGTCTAACCTGTCCCTGGAGGGTGTGCCAGTGGGTGTAGTTTTAGGGACATGTGGGGACGTTGGAATGCAAAACGTGTTGATCGGTCTGAAGCAGACAGTAGATTAGCTGTCTTGGTTGTGTGAAAGCCAGATCTCTTGACTAAAGTGAATGTGGGCCATTATGATGGTCTTTAAGCTCGACCTTTTATATACGTGGGGGTGGGAGGGGTGAGGATACGCTGGTGCTGATTATAAACTATAAAGGAAATATGATGAATAAGCAGATATGATATATACCTGTTGTGAGACATCCAGACCTTGTGATTCAGAAGACTGAGGAAAGCCTTTAGCTGGGAGGCTTATCGTAGCAATGGTAATGTAGAGCTAACCTCCCAACATTCTGTTTTAAGGGACATCCCAACATTCTATTTTAAGGGAGGTTTCTGTGACGTTTCTGAAACGTTTTGGAATGTGGGAACAATGTATGAGAAGAAGAGGACCCTGGTATTGATCAGCTGCAAGTGCACAGTACATGAGCTTTCTTAATTGTGTGAAAGCCAGATCTCATGACTAAATAGACTGAAGGCTTGTACGATTTAATCTCAAACTCCCTAAGCTCTTCAAGCTGTAAGGACACTGGTGCTGATTATTCATTGTGAAACATAAGGAAACAGTATATTTGAGATTGTTATTGTGTGACCACCAGACCTTATGACCAAGGGGAAGACTGATGAAACCTAGTGTAGCTGGAAGATATTAGCTGTGGATATCTGGCATGTCAGATCGGACCTGCAAAACCATTGTGCCCTCTTGGAGAAAGGATTCCTAAAGAGTTCATTGTGGAGGGATTGGGTACTTCTACCAAGAACTGTTATGAAATGAACAAACATTTTTTGAGACAAGGGTTTCTTTTTGAGTCAAATTGCCCTTCGTTAAACCTTTAACATCTTAAAAAGTGTTTTGGTGTTTTGTGATGGAACAATGAAAGGCATTAAGAGTTCAGCAGTAAGTTTAAGAATATATTTCCCACAGTGATTTATTTCGGGATGATTTCCAGAATTGTTTGTTTTAATTAAACACACACATTTAGAGAACCAAATGAACAGCACTTTCACCAGTGCAATTTGGTTCCCCAGTCTTGCCAGCTGTTCAGAAATAGCCATCAATACCCATAACTATAACAGAATTTAGCTAAGATTTATTATGATTTCCAATTCACCATTGTACTACAGTTTACACTTCATTAATAGCGATTCAACCAGTCTTTACAAACAATGGTTTCTTGAGAAGACCTTGCCATTTGGCTTGACCGAAGAGAAGTCCCTGGTGGCAATCCGCTGGTCGATGGCCTTGCTTTGTCCTGCAATGTGGACCGAATGTCCTTTTGTTTAAAATAATATACGTGCTCCTTCATAATTGTCAACGAAGGGTATTACGATCAGCATCATCGACTTCCATCCTTGAGCTACTGACAGCAAGTTGCAACTGGCCAATTCTCAGAATTTGAACTCAATGGAGTAATTGACACCGGCCTCTGGGCAAAGGCATAATTTCTATTTAGTTTTATTGATTTGGTTGTTACTTAACAGGAATTCATGTTGAAACAAAAAATAAACAATCATTGGTTTTGAGGTAATAGTTGAAACAGCATATATATTTTTAAATCCATTAATGTTGAGTTAATGACTTTTGCAAATCCATTCAGTTTTCCACATTGTTTCAACATCAACATGTAGGTTTTTGGTTTTAGAAATTATTTGGATAAAATATTGAGTCAACCAGTTCTTGTTCTTTGGTCAATGGCCATGTAACGCTTAATTAATAAATATTTGATCTGGCCTATGATTTTCCAGTGGTCTAACCTGCTGCCTTTGGTTCAAATTTATTACACCTTCATGGGTTTGAATCCAGTCCACTGTGAGATTATAGTCCACGCACTTATATCATTCCCAACCGTGTTTTTATATTAAATTATATAAATTCTTGAAAACTGACCTTTTCAAAACATTTTTCATTATGATTATGTATTATTATATGATTATTATTATTAGCAGTAGTAATTTTTTTTTATAATTACTATTTTTGCAAAAAAACAGACCTTGTAAGAACCTTGAAACTGATCATGATTTTATGTTAGATTTTCATTTCTTCAATGCAGGTTACTTTGTTAACCTACATTCTGTGGGGGAAAGAACAGAGTATCTTATTCATATAACGTTGCACGTTAGCAATAATAGTTCAGAATCAACAGTCTGAATAGCAGTGAGACTATTACTTTATGACTTCCAATTTTCTTCTTGCAGTATCGATTTTACCCTATCCCCCTGCAGCGCATTTATTTATTGTACTCCAGAAATGCAAGCTGTGTTGGAATCATAATTTTCCACTTGATAGGAAGAAAATAAGTTAGAGATAATATTGATCAGCGCATATGCACACAAGTACACACACACACACACACATACACACACACGCAGACACACACTCCTCCCCTGCCAGGAGGACTGGACTGTTCTCCATCACATTTCCTGGCAACACATCTGACTAGATATCCATCTTAATGTGACATGACATCCTCCCCAGATGTAGCCTCAACCTGGAGCCAGGCAGGGCCAATCACTTTCTGCTCTGAAAAACACCTTTCCGCTATGCAAAATGTTCCAAATGGTGCACTGTTTCTTCAGTCACACTTCTTTTGGCCAGGGTCCACAAGTGTTGTAGTCAAAATAAGTGCACTTTGTAAGTGATAGGGTTCTAACTGGGATACATGTTAATCAGCCCAGTGAGTTCAGCGCAGACCAGGGATGATATTGAATGTTTTCCTCTGACTTGTCTGAGACATCTTGCTGGGTTGTTACACACGTTGTGAACATGATAGGAAACATCTGACATGTATTATATATTTATCATGTATCAGATGTTTCCAATATATTCCTATTCCCTCCAGATGTTGGGGAAATTAGTTTTCACAAGTAGAAACATGCCATGGACAGATATGGTGTTTCTCTCAGCTAGGCTTGCTTGGATATACAGTTGACATCTCATGCAAGAGAAACAAGAAGGAACAACTGAGGTAATAACACAGTCCCTGGGCTCGGGGAGCGTTGGGTCCCCGGGCTCGGGGAGCGTTGGGTCCCCGGACTCGGGGAGCGTTGGGTCCCCGGGCTCGGGGAGCGTTGGTTCCCCGGGCTCGGGGAGCGTTGGGTCCCCGGGCTCGGGGAGCGTTGGGTCCCCGGGCTCGGGGAGTGTTGAGGCTTCGATGGACCGGAGTCCTGTTAAGAGTCAGAAGCAAAAGAACACACTGACACCCAGCATTACTAGTAAGTAGTCCCCTCTCCGTTTTCTCTCGGGCGGCTCTTTATATGGCCACCGGAATCATTCCTTACGAGAGGCAGGTGTGGAGAGATGGAGCCGTCCCGTCCGGCTGCCTCTAGAAGTTTCTGTGCAACACCCTCTCCCAGGACCAGCAGCAGTCCTCTTCCGGTGCCCGTGTGTTCCGCGATGGTGTAGGGTCCCTGCCAGGTGGCCAGGAACCTGCAGACGGTTCTGGGAAACAGCACAAAAACCTTGTCCCTTGGCTGGAAGTCCCAGAGGACCGGTTGTCGGACCTGATGACGCTGGGCTTCTTCTAGGTGTTGGCACACCGTCGGGAGGACCTGCTCCATCCTGTTACTCATGACCCACACGTGCTCACTGACAGGTGCAGTGGGGCGAAGGCTACTGTTTCTGTGCGCCACCCTCTCCAAGGACCGTCTGCAATCCATTCCTCTCTCAGTGCTTGCTCTCTGCGGTCCGGAATCTTCCGGACCCTTTTTTGTCAAGATGTGACCCAGACCTGTGCACAACAATATATCTCTGCAAAGAAACAGTTTGGGCCCAAACAGTGCAGAGGACCTTGGTGTACACAGTGTGCTATATTGACTTCTGGTCCATAACACTGGAAGGGAAGTTTGGCTTAAACTGGCTCCAGGTAAAAACATAGAGCACAAAAGCATGTATTGTGTAATATATTAGATTTGGAGCAATCTATGCAATCATAGCCTAAATATACAAACATGAACAGTTTTCAGTTCAAATGAAATCAAGTATGTGAGGCAGAACTAAAAGAGCTTGTCTCTATTCAAACATGATCTGTCCATCCATCCTGGGGGACAGGCATCTACAGTATTCTGGCCAGCTCTGATCTTTATGGTTATTCAGAGCGAGTCCCAAAGGCTAATGTATTCTATTTCAAAAGCACTGCTTTCAAACAGATCGCAAATAGAGCTCTGACCAAACACAGTGTTCTGTAACTATTGTACATGGAAGCATTTGCATCTGTCGTGTGTTTATGTTGTTGATTATAGTGGGCTCACTCTACGTATCTTTATCCTATCATACCTGAGGTTCCTTCTGGAAAAAAAGTAACTAAATTCTTTACAAAATGCAATAAAAAGTGGATGCCATTTGGAATGCATTGATGGATTTTAAGATTTCCACTCTGAATAGAAAAAAAGTATTTTATGGTGTTTGTTGAGGTCTGTGGACATGAGTATAGAACAGGTCTGTGGGGCTGAGTGTAGAACAGGTCTGTGGGGCTGAGTG
>JACXGI010002270.1:45037-59149 GCA_016801175.1 Esox masquinongy | reverse complement strand
TCAGGTTTGGACAAAAACAATTATTATTTGGAAGAGATAGGTGAATTCTAGTCTTGACTTAACGTTTCTGCTGAAATCTAAATCTGTGAAATAGCAGTGAGTTGGTGAGCTCATTTTGCAGTGGAGAACCTAGGAGTTGGTGGTTAAATCTGATCTTTATACCATCAATATATTAAGACAGTAATAATGACAGTAATGCTGTGTTATTTAGAACACATGGACGTGTGTTGATTATCTGTCTCTAATGTTTCCAGTGTGTCCCCTATATCATCTGTGTCTAAATGTTTCCAATGTGTCCCCTATATCATCTGGGTCTAAATGTGTTCAGTGTGCCCTATATCATCTGTGACATTGCGGTGACTCCGCATAAATCAACCCTGATTTTGTCATTGCCCAAATATGTGCTTTATAGGCATCTGTGTCCTCAGCATGTCCTGCCCATTACTAAGAAGAGTTAGATAGATAGGGTTAAGCTTTCCTTACTGTCCCCATCGCCCATTTTAAAAGACACTCCGGTCAGTACTGGTTGTCAATCCGCTCATAATTGCTTAACTTGATAGACTGAGTTTCTTTTTTAACGACATCCACTTTTAGATATCCTTATCTCCCCCTCCCTCTCTCTCTCTCTCTCTCTCTCTCAAAATTCTGGTATGATGTATAGTAAACTGTCCATTCTCTCCTTTTCCTCCTTCTCCTCTTTTACTCTGTCTCTAAATCTCTCTATATCTCCCTCCCTCCTTTAGCTGTTGAGACGAGACCCTGCTGGGCTATTGGAGGTCACAGTGACTTCATCAAGTGACCCCCATATCAAACACACACACACACACACACGTCCCCCATACTGGCTGCTGGCCTTTCCTCTTCTCTGATCCATATTTCAGAGCTTGCATCAGTGGGGCTCTGAGGGGCTAATCCGGGATGAAACGCAGGGAGGGACAGTAGAGAGCACAGTGAGGGAAATAGACTTCTACAGTGCATCAAACTGGCTTCTGCATTTAGAATTATTAATGGTAGCCATGTTGGCACAGAAAGTAGGCTACCTAGACCGTTGCATTTTAGAAATGATTCTGTTGAAGCGTTTTCGTTCCCCCCAGGACCAAATACCTGCATGGCAAAGCCAATTGAAATTGGAGTGTTTGGGTTCAGGTAATGTGTGCTAACTATGTCCATATGTTAATGCTGCCTACAGTGTTAAAATCAATTGCATTAGAAAGTAATTAACTTGTATGGCAAGTATGACACTGTACTTTAATTAAATAAATAAAATATGGAAACAAAATGGAATTATGTATTTCACAATCATGGGGTTTTGAAGTAAGGGTCCTCATTTCATATGTGCGGCAAATCATGTTCAAATCATCTTATGGTATCAAAAAAATGTCTGTAATTCAACTGAGTGACCCTTGTCCCATTAGAGTAGAAGCCAGGTCTCCCCAGGACACACCTTAAATTCTACTGCTGCTACTGCTTTGTTAATTAATTAACCGTTGTACAAAATTAACTCTAAAGCGGATGATTCTTCTCTTGCTGACTCTTATGGAATGAAGTTTATACAACAAACTCAAATACATATAAACTTTTCCAAATGATGAAATATTAGGTCAATTTACCACCAAATAAGTCTGTCTTTATCATGAAGGTTTTTCTGTGAGAATGCTACCTTATTAGTGCTAGTTACCTCATGTTAGCCTACTTTGGGTTATACCCAAATACTGCACCCATTATCTATGATATTTCAACACAGTATCAGTTATTTTAAATTTGTGAGTATCTCATAAGAAAAACTTAAACACTGATTTCTAATAAGCAATTCACAAAAACATTTGATACTGTGCTGGAGATTTGCCTTGGAATATCGTCATCGTTGTATATAATGCATCATGAGGACTGTTTCTGATTATCTGATGAAACTGAAGAATAGACCGTGGCAGAATGAATATAATAAAAATAAATGAAGTCTATGACCACGATTAAGTTTATTTCTCAAAAATATATCCTTTTAACAAATTATTTACATGTCCATAAATTTTTCATAGAAAATTAAACAGAAAACAAACGTACACAGCAAAGACAAACATTGTGAGTATAAATGGCAAGAGCCTACAGAAAATGTTCGAATCGTTTGTCTGATCAAAAACTCAGGCCTATTAGGCCTATACCAATCTTGTCTCGCATATTGTTTTAAAATCTGACGGATTGAATTCTTACGTTTAACTCACAAAAAAATAGTAGACTATTCGATAAATTCTTCTTCGTTAAATAATTATTCCAGATTTTTCTTCGATGATAATTCACTCTTCATATTGTGGAAATGGTCGAGAGAGCCCGCTGCGCCGATCCGTGGTGAGATCTTTTGATGAAGAGAAGAGAAAAAACAAACGTCAGAAAATTTAAATGAGTGTGACATTGAATAATTAATTTCTTATAGGCTAATGATATTGCTATCAGGCCTATTTCATATCCTCCCTTCACATATGTGTATTCACTGGCCAGGCGTGAATAGATTGAGTGTAGATTATTTAAATTGCGTGAACGATGATAAGTCAATGACGCTGGTTCCACCCCTATTGGCCATATTAAACGGTGTCTAGTGAGCCGTTAAAAGCCGTTCAACTGGACCGATTAGATCTCTTCAGATGATTTATGAGCTCGAGCTGTGACAGGCCAGTCGGTCAGGTGAAACAGCCGTTTACCGGCGGGTTAAAAGGTTAATTTAGGATACCATATGATTAAAATATAGATGACACTTGACATAATGTCATGGTGGGGTTTGAAATATCTCGGTCTACCTGTCGGTGATCAGCTGGAAGGGAGACTTCGGGGAGCCAGACCTACGAATATTCACTTCCTCTGTAAATAAATTAAGTCAGACAAATCAGTAAAATAACCAATAGGCCTGTATTTATTGCAATGTATAGTGATGTTGTAGGCCTATGACAGTTTTGACATGAATGGAGTCTATTGGGATATTTTTAGGCCATAGCCAAATATATCAGTGATCTAGGCTATAATGATTTAATTTTAGTTATTAAAAAAAATCATAATATACAACATAAATTGAATGAATGTTAAATCAATATAATATTACATATTTGGAAAGAGTTTTTTGGACATATACAGTAGAATTCTGAGCTGAATTCATGAGATTGTTCTTAATTTGGTTGCAGATGTAGTGCAAGGCTACTGTAGCCTACATACCATCTCGCTTTGGACTGAAGCTCTCCGACGACTCGTCACCACTCTCGTCCTCCGTCCCCGAAGCCCCTGACGCCTGCGCTGCTCGTGCATCCTGGCGCTTCAGGCCGCCACGGATAGGCGTGTGGTGTCCGGCTGGGTTTGCCGCTCCTAAAAGAGACCTGACGCCCAACAGAGAGTTGGCGCTGAGGAACGCTGCGTTGGCCCAGTTGTGGAGCTGCTTCCCAATCTGGCAAGTGTATATTCCATGACCTGGAAGTAGGGCCGGGTGGTGGGAGGCAGTCGGAGAAGGTTTGTGAGAGCTGTCGGGGCTTGTGGCCGTCTCTGCCAGAGACCAGATTTTGGGTTTGTTCTGTGGGGGCCTCTGGCACAGCGGTCCATATGGGGAAAGATCCACTGCGTTTTTACAAACACCAACAGGCGCCTTGATTAGGGAAATAGGCCCATCCATGCCTCTGAGGGCCTCCACAGACAGCGTCCTTTGACTCTCCAAGCTACCCGAATCGGATGCGTCCCTGGCGGCCAGCTTGCCCTCTCCCTCCCCTTCCCTCTGATCTCCGCGGTTTTCTTCAACCTTATCGATGTCAATACTTTCTAAATCGATCTCCTCGTCCTCTTCATCCTCGCTCCCGTGTTTCTCAGGCTCTTCCTCGTTGTCGCTGCTGAAGATTCTTCCGTCCCGATCCTCGGCGCTGCGGCCCCACGTCACCTTGTTCTCCTTCTTCAGACGCCTGCGCGCGTTTGCGAACCACGTGGACACCTGAACGGAATGAGCAATAACTTAATATTCGACCTTTCTGTCATTTATTTAAAGTAAACTATTCATAAGGTGAATCAATTAATCGCACGAATTTAGCTTAAAACGGCAGATAAAACAGAACATGCACAACACAGAGACAAGCATCGTAAGCAGCCTATGGGCCCAACGTTTTCCAACTTAAATAATGCAGCCCCAGTGCTCGGGAAAACCGTCAGACCTAAACCATTTTTTCCCCCCACTAGACCTTTACGACTAAACAGGCTACCTGTGTAAGAGTCATCTTAGTGATTATGGCTAGCATTATCTTCTCTCCCTTGGTGGGGTACGGGTTCTTCTGGTGCTCCTGCAGCCAGGCCTTCAGAGTGCTGGTGGTCTCCCTGGTAGCGGCCTTGGCTCGGTTTGGGTCACTGTAACCATACTGGCCGTACGGGTAGAACCCCGCACCAGCGTGGACAGCCAGACCTCCCGGATGAGCTCCGGGGCTGTCTTTCAGATCATACTGAGAGTTCTGGGGGAAGGAGAGAAGAGGAGCATACTGTTTGTTAAAATCTGTAACTGGCTTAGTTCTAGGCCTATTTTGTAATATATCTTAAGGGCTTTCGAGTAAGTTACCATAATATACATGGTTATAGCCCTTTCTCTTGGATTATGGCTAGTTTGTTTCTAACGGATTTCACACAATGATAGAAGCCCCTATACTGCAAATTGCTTACAGCTTACAATAGTTTCATCCTATGTAGGTCCTTTCCACAAAGGTAAAATATTGGCCAGATATTTAAACTAAATTGACAATAGGCATATTTATTTTTAATTGCATCTTTAAATATGGCGAATTGCAAAGAATTAAGCCTATTGACGTCAAATAAGTCATGATTAAGCCACCACGTATTTCATGTCTAACTGTTTGTTTAACAGGCATATATCTTTGATATTATTGAGGAAACATAAATGTATAGAAAATAACATTTCAACCATGGGACTGGTGTCGTAGAACTTGTATTAAAACTATACTTAACTATCTAGTGATAATATGCATACAGAAAATATTAACGAGCATTAGGCTACATTTAGAAATTTGATATAGGCATATGAATTATGAACCACAAAATTCCATGTGTCCCCGTTTCAATAACGAAAATTATAATAGTAGACACAACTTTAAATTGAATAGGCTGGAGCTCAAATAATTATCCCGTTACAATTCCATAATAAAGACCAGTCCAAAATAAAGGCAGTGAATTGTCACGTATTGTAATTAAACGGCACATTCAATAAACATTTCAGAAAAAAATAACACTCGAACAAAGTTTCAGTTCCACATTCTGCGAAACCGACTCCTACCATTTGCGATATGAGGGCGAGGTCTGCACCGCTGTAGGGGAGAAACGCGCTGTAGTTTTGAGCCGCCCACGGGTTACCGTACATCCCCAGCATCGAGCTGACAGCAGCGGCGGTGGCTGCCTGATTCACCCCGCCCTCGGCGCCTCCATCCCGGCCAGAGCCAGCCCGGTCGCCCCCGTAAACCTCCTGGGAGCCACTTAGAAACTGGGGGTACCCCAGCTGCGAGAAAGACATGTCCGGAGAGAAAGGCGCGGTAAATCTCTCTGTCTTCTGTGACACAAGGGAAGAAAGGAACTAGGAGGAATTCCCAGTTTCCCCAAAAGATAAGGATGTCTAAATCACAAATCACGGCTAGTCACTCAGCCAGCCAGCCAGTCAGTCAGACAGACAGACAGTCCCACTACCCGACAGCGTAGCAGCAAGCTCCAGTGGTAGTGATGAGTTTGGCACTTGAGCGCCCAGTGAAACCTCTCTCTCTCCGCAGGACTCTCTAGTGGAGCTGACGGGATGATTGACAGGCTACTTAACAACCAAGCCCCTCCTATGCCCCGGGCAAGCGATTAGTGCATTGGTTCGTTCGCTGGGTCGTGTGTGTTTGTACGTGTGTGTGCGCGCGCGTGCGTGCGTGTGTACGTTTGTGTGTGTGTTTCAAGAAGATAGAGATCTCTTTTCTCATAATCACCTTTCTGTCAATTTTGAATGGCTGCTCAAATAAACAACACAAATAGAACGCTAACAACAATAATAACAATAATATTAAGAACAAATTATTAATGATATGATTAATAATATGATTAATAATAAATAAAAAATAATTATGCTCTCATGAAATAGTTACTATAATACAATATCATCAAATAACGTAGATCTAATAATGAAGGTATGTTTTGCATTCATTTGAGCCAAGTCCATTTTGAAAAACAATATTTCAAAGCATTTCCCAACTTCTCCAAAGGTGCGTTATACTTTCTCGCCACATTATAATTAAGTCTAAATATATAAGTGGTCCTGTGAGACTGCGACACTGCAGAACCGCTCTAGAGCAGTACCGGCGACAGCATGGATACCAGATGGCCGAGGGACGCGTCGACTAGGCCGGCCACAAATACCGCGGAATGTCGGGGGATATCGACGGAAGTCACTGAAGCATATTTTAAGATTAAAGATAAAGATATAGAGGGGGCAGGGAAAAGCGAGATAGAGATGGAGGGAGAGAGGAAAGATTGTGTAGATACGAGAAGTCTGTCCATGGAAGGAAGACAGATGTTGTAGTAAAACTAGGAAAATATAGTGATGTGCGCCTATCTGTAGACAAAAGAAAATAGCTAAAACCGATATGAGATGCAGCCTACTGATATTACATTTTTACAAGATAAGTCTAAATTTACATTTTCAACTGTACATTTTTCTATTTTCATATTTAGTATTTCGCGTTTCAAACATAATTGCATGTTTATTAATTTGGGAAGTGTTTTGATTCTTGAGTGCAACTGCCATCTGAATTGCCAGTCATCAACAAAGCATTTTCAATAATATAATTGCCAGTGGTACGAAATGACTACAGAAAATGCGTACATTATGAAAACGTATAATCTTTCTTTTTTCATTTAACATCCGAACACCTGTCTGCACGCACGCACGCGCGCACACGCACGCGCACGCGCACACACACACACACACACACACACACAAGCTAATGAGGTTTAACACCCTGTTCTGTGCCCGGGTACCCCCATATTCCACTGCACCCCTGTGGTCGCGGTCTCTATCAGATGTTAGCTTAGTAATTAGTGATCCTTTTAAACACATTCATCATTTCACGCTGGACTAGCTGATGAGGATGGCTGGGTATGGTGGGTTTGCTAGTTCTCTTTTCTCTCTCTCTCTCTCCCTCTCTCCTCTCCACCTCCTCTCCCCCTCTTCTCCCTCCACCTCTCTTTCCTCCCCTCTCCTCTCCTCTTCAGCCCTGTGCTGTGAAGCACTGAGAAGACCCTAATGATTTAATTACTGTGTTTAAAGCTCACTCTGTGCTGGCAAACCTCTAGCTGCCACACACCCACACACACACGCACGCACGCACATACACACACACACACACACACACACACACACGCACACGCACACACACACGCACGCACGCACACACACACACACACACAGTTTATATTCCAGATTGGGCACCCAGGGCTCGGCTCATGAATCTCAAAGCTGTTTTCTAAACACACATTATGACGAGCAGCGCTGGCGGTAGAAGTGTGTGTGTGTGTGTGTCTGTGTGTTTGTGTGTGATGGATGCTTAATCTCCATGGCATTTTAAATGGCATTCATGGAAAGTGGTTATATCCTCATTGCCAAGGTAAATGGAGCCAGGGGAATCCATTCCAGCTCCATAAAAGAGCAACGTTAAAGACTTTCACCAATCGTCTCTCTCTCTCTCTCTCTCTCTCCTCTCTCTCTCTCTCTCTCTTTCTCTCTCTCTTTCCTCTTTCTCTCTTTCCTGTCTTTCTCTGTCTCACCTCTCTCTCTCCCACGTATCTCTACCGCTCGATTTCTCTCTCTCCTGTGTGTGAGTTCATCACTTCAAATTAATGCCTCTCTCATGACAGTGGAAGGAAACAAGACACATCCACCATCTAATAGGATAATATAGCCCTCCCTCTCAATCTTTCTATCTTTCCCATTCTCTCCCTCTCTCTTTCTATGCACCCCACACACTCTCTTTCCCACTCTCTCTCTCTCTCTCTCTCTCTCTCTCTCTCTCTCTCTCTCTCTCTCTCTCTCTCTCTCTCTCTCTCTGTGTCTTTGTAGCCTCCTGATTTCCATAGTGTCTCTGTGGAGAGTGAGTTAATGAATTCCTCTGAGCTGGAGAAAGGAGAGAGAACGGTTTGGCGGTTTGGAAAAAGAGAGAGGGAGAGGGGGATAGAGAGAAGAGGAGGGGGGAGAGGAGAAAAGGCTTTGAGCTATGCCATTCAACTTCACAGCCTCCCTGGGCCTGCTTGTGTATTCAGTGTGTGTGTGTGTGTGTGTGCCCATCCAGGCCTTTTAACGTGAACCTGCTAAGACTACCAAATATTTATCTGGCCCCGACCCTCTCTCAATCACTCCATCTCTCTCTCTCTCTCTCTGTCTGTCTCTTTCTCTCCGTCTCTCTCTCTCCATCTCTCTCTGTAAGGAGGTAGTGGCTGTAGGATCCTCTGGAGGCTGGTTGACTCTGTTTGAATCCCACTGCCTCCTATTACCCTCTGAGTCCTGCACTCAGACAAAGGAATAACTTATAGTAAGGAAAACACACACACACACACACACACACATGCACGCACGCACACAAAGTTTACCAATTCCACCTCACACTTAACTCAAACTCTGAGGTATTTCAGAGGCACTAAAACTGTAAAAAAGCAAGGCTGAAGATTGGAAGTTATTCTCTATTTTAAAGTGGGCTAATTACCTGGTATTTGTACCTTGGGGAGTCATTGAAACAGTAAGGAAATCATAGGTTTTAAGTGTCCTCATCTGTATCTCAGCCTGTCAGATAACTTAAGATAACAGGCGACTGATTTCAGTGGTGATTTGATAAGACAAATGGGTTTATCTCCTGTCTGATAAGAACTCATCTCATGGCTCCACAAACATTCCACTCTAACCTATTCATCAACTAGCCACTGTTTAAAGGAATCCCGAACGAGTGGGGCTAGTGTGTCACTGAATCTCAGAGGCATGGTACATCCTTCATAGACGTTACATTTTTGAAGGGATGCACAAGATCCTCTCTGATATATTTTATTTACTGAACTGTAAGTGGCTCATACAATTCCAGTCAGGAAGTTCTGTTCAATTAAATTCAGAATACTTTATGTAACCCATACCTCTCAATGGATCTCGCAGCAGTGCAAATATATCCAGTAGCCAGTTTATTATATACACCGTCCTGTGAAAGAACATGGATCACGTGTTAAAATATCTTAAAACGAGTGTCTGAAGCAACTTCGAGCGTGTTCTGATCTCCGGTGCCGGACCCGCTGATTTCAGTATTTCAGAAAGGCCAACCTCCTGGGCTTTTCATACGAAACAGCATCAAGGGGTTACCAAGAATGGTGCGAAAAACCAAAACAACCAGTCAGCAGCAGTCCTGTAAGTGAGAACAGCCTGCTGATGGGAGAGGTTGAAGGAGAATGACAAGAACTGTGCAAGCTAACTGGTAATATTAAAGGGGCTAACTGGTAATATTAAATGGGTTCTCAGAAACCCATAACTTGTCTGTCCTGTTCCCAGGTTGGCTGTCTCAGTCGATGAACACACCTGGCTCCGGCTCCTATTGGTTTAAAACAAGTTAAAGCAGCTCCAGTTAGTAAGTGATCATAAACATTGGACAATTGTGGAGTGGATGATAATTTCCTGGTCTGAGTAATCCTGAGTCACAAATGCTGACGGAAGAGGCAGGAGTCCTCCAGCCTGGTGTCAACGGTACTGGCTGGGGGCCGTGGTGTCACGGTGTGGGGAATGTTTTCCTGATACCATTTAAGCCCGTTGTTACCAGTTGAGCAACATTTGATTTAGTAGAGCAACTTGAAGTGCTGAGTGCGTACATTTTTATACAGTCCCACCAAGTGGCAAGTGCGTGATACAGTCTTGTTAGCAAGGACTCAAGTCTTTCTGGAATGTTTCTAATACCTTGTAGAGTCCGTGTCCCAAATAATTCAATATGTTCTGGAATTAAACGGAGGCCTGACCGGGTGCTAGATTGCTGCCCTTAATAAACTGGCCACTGGGTGCATAAATCAACATTTATCAATTAGCATTACATACTGCGCATATAATCACAGACTTCAGTGACGTAATATCTCTGGTAATATCATAGCTACGCATCGCATTCTCAAAACATGGGATGTGTTCACTTTGGCTGAACTACTGTGACTGAAGTATTTCATGATCAGCCATCCCTGGGGGGAAAGCAGAATGAAATGATTCCTTCAGGGAAAGCAATAATAACAAAAGCTTATCTTTTGCCTTTAACAGGGCTGAATGAATTGTGATCTGCGATGTTTTAACAGTTGGTTAGTGAGAACCCAGAGGGGAAACACCGAAGAAAAGAGCCCTATCACTAGCAATTAGCGGGTGTGTCAGCATGGCTTTGCTAATAGGCTCTTTAGCAAACCAACAGCCCATTATGGGACTCATTTACAGTAAAAAAGATCAGATAGAGCTGATAAAAAAAAACACCTGACCTCTGGGGAGAAGGTCAATTTGTTACCCTTAAAATGAAAATGTCACCTTCTTCATTCATGCTATTCGCCGGAGCCAAGTAAAAGTTTGACATCCTATTTAATGGCTAACTGCTACCGCTAACCACTGTCGAAGCTGGTAAGGCCGTTTAAATACAGTTCCATCATTCTGAACGGATAAGCGTGGGGAAAACGACGATGTGGTACGCGACGGCTGACAGAACAGAAGGAAGGTGAGGTGGAACCTCCTGGTTGTGAGGAGAAAGGCTCTGAGGGGGGTCTTTCTCACAACGGCGGAGCTGATTGTTTTCTAAAGGGATTATTAACTCTTTTGTTACAGTAGGGGTCACTTTAGAGCTGCTGCTTAAGATACATTAGCATTGCTTTAATGGACACACACACACACACACACACACACACACACACACACACAGGCACAAACACACACAGGCACAAACACACACACACACACACACGCACACACACACACACACACACAATGGTTGAAAGTAGAGCACTGATTGCTGTGTTCAGGATTTTTAAGCTCTCCCCTCTGTTGTTCCCAGTAGGAGAGGAATGATGCTGTATAATGCAGTTAAAGACAATACTTTAAAGGAAGAGTGGGGGGCCTGTGTGTGTGTTTGTGTGCGTGCGTGTTTGTGTGTGTGTGTGTCTGACGATGAAAAAGTGCCCTTAAGCAGTGGCTTTAAGCCTTAATGCAATAATGCTGACTTAAACCGGCACCTCAAAGAGACTTCCCTGTCCCAGCATCACAAGGTCTTCTCCGCTCCAAACTCCTCCAACAATATGTTTGTTTAGAGAAGAACAAGTCCTGAAACTATCAAAAAATGATTCTGAGACTATCAAAAAATCGGAAACATACCTTCCCTAACAATGTAGGAAAACACGGGAATACTTCATAAACAATATTAGGGTTTTTATTAACAAAGTTTGTTTAAAGTTCCTTACTTTGAAAGAAGTTGTTTTGTTTTTAAGAACACAAGACTATATACATTATTTGATTTAATATAAAAATTCAAAAGTCACTGTCAACCAGAGCTGAGCCATTCATATAGGTCCATACAGTATTCATTAGCTATTCAGCTATTATTCCCAATGTGGTTGGAATGAAGTGGCAGAGCCACCCGAGACTCAAGAGTAACGGCCAGGGTGCCTCCCCCAGCTTTGAGCCTCTGTTCTGGGGGAGGAACTGAAAGAGTATCCCTTACAGGTTTGACCCCCAGCCACGTCCTACACCGAGCCTAAAGGGTAAAGGTCAGATCTATAGGGTCCCGGGAGAACAGTGCCTAAAACGAGACTTAATCAGCCATTAACTACTGATGGGGAGGGGCAAGGGTGAGAGGGAAGGAGACAGAGAGAGGGAGGGTGGGAGGGAGGGAGGGAGAAGTGAAGGACAGAGAAAGAAAGTAGAGACCGTACTTCTATTATTCCACAGGCTTAGAAGCCAGAGCTGGCCCATATGGCTGAGCTTCCTGTTGGAAAGCTCTCATAACTTCCTGTGAGACTACAGAGCTCAGCGCAGGATATTCTGATCCGCCCTCCTGGCTGAATGGAGAGACTATGGCAGCAGCCGGCCAGGCTTCAGTCCTCCACAGCCACAGTCCTGCTGCTCTGCTCTTCTTTGATGGTGTGCACATCTTACTGAATGAGGCTTTAAATAGTCCTAGGCGTTTGGGATTTTTCAACACTGTGGTTTTAATAAAATGCATACTTATCTGTCATCTCCTCTCCATTCCATGAGTAGGAAATATGTTGCTTGTGCAAGAGTCACTAACTAGGTTTCAATTCCAATTGGTAACAGATTTCTACGCAAGGATTCTAAAATCTGTGTGAAGGAGAGGTGTATATAATATAATATTTTTCCACGGGTGGTGTTTCTCCACCAAAAGGTTTTATTGCAAATAAAATGCTATATATAATGATATAATGCACAGAAATGTCTCTTTTTTGTTTTGCCATTTCCAACTTGGTTTCAGTACTGATTTTTTTTCTCCCAAAACTGCAAATATGCCCACATATTGGATGGTCTTGATACATGCGTTCTAGCCAACAGCTCACAGACATAGAGTGAAGGTAGAACAACATCAACATGAAACTATTTTGATTATTAGGGATAAGAGCAAGATCATTTTTATATATCAAACTGAAGCCAAGCAACTCAACGCGTAATAATCATTGCCCAGACTGGACAGCATAAAATGGAGTGACTACTGTTCACTGTATTTGCTCACAACGTGGTTCCCACCACCACTTTGCACAATTATTTATGACAAAAATAAATGTGCACCAAAATATCCTCTTTCTATCTTTTGTTAAGCGTCATTTAATTACTCCGCATGAGGTGGTCAGATGTATTCCTGTCCTGACAAACTTTAGGTCTGGAGTGATCCACTCTTTCACTGTTATAGGCACATGCACAGCACTCTTGTTCCAAGGCAGTGACATCATAGATTTCAGTATGAGATGGCACAACGAGACAACAAAACTTAATTAAATTGTGACACACAGGTCAGCTAAATGCCACATGGTACATGCACATTTCTTACCATTCTTAGTGAGAAAGCCCTTAATAGAAACACATACTTACCATTCCGCTTTACAGTTGGGTTTAGTTTACGGTCAACAACAGGCTGTAGAGCCTTCACTGGATAACCAACCATGAATGTTTGAAGGATGCATTCCACACACACACACACACACACAAAACACACACACAAAAACAGCACAAACAGTTAACCCACTTTGCAGCTCAGTGATTTCTTTGACTCAATCATAATGAGATATTAAGCAGTCTGTTTGGTTCATGATGAGTGTGTTGTCTGTCATAGTGTATTCAGCTTGGAGGGTTTACCCAGGACCCTCTCTGTCTGCCACCATGGGTGTCTGGGCTGAAATACTGTGCCTGTGCACTTGTGTGTTTTGAGTCTTCACATTTTTCAAAAAAATGACACGCACACACACACACACACACACACATGAATGCTCGTGCGTGAACAAACAAACACACACACACATGCACACACACACACGCACACACACACACACACACACACACACACACACACACACACACACGTACAGAAACACCCACATACATGACCACACAACCACCACCAGCTAATGACTGTTAATCATTGTGACCAGTAGCCATTTCTCACCCTGGTCAATATTACTCCAACAGTTCAATGTTATGCGCAATTAAACCTATAAGCCTTTGTTTTCTCACAACACATACTGTCAACTAAGTTAAAAAAAAACAGAGGATAGTTCCTTATTAGCTACTATTACTGATTAAACACAGCCATAGTTCACCTCACAAAGGATGGATGGAGTATTGAGGAATGAAATATAGAAGCAGGAGAAGAAGAGGAGGAGGAGGGAGGAGGAGGGAGGAGGGAGGAGGGGAAGGTGGGAGGATCGTTTTTTATTGTCCTTTAAAAAATGTTTGAGTGGGGCTAACAGAGCTGCTAACTTCTTAGTGGGGAGTTGAAGAGGTCACATCTCCCTAACCCCGTTGTCTGTGTGTGTGTGTGTGTGTGTGTGTGTGTGTGTGTGTGTGTGTGTGTGTGTGTG
>JACXGI010002270.1:12663-35163 GCA_016801175.1 Esox masquinongy | reverse complement strand
TAGTGTAAGAATTATTGAAATAATTTTTTAACTGAAATCTCACTCTCAGTAGTGTAAGAATTATTTAAATAATTTTTTAACTGAAATCTCACTCTCAGTAGTGTAAGAATTATTGAAATAATTTTGCTAAGAATGTAAATAGAATATAAATAGGCTGAATTGACCGATGATTGTTTTTTTGTCTTTAAAATGGGAGAGTAATAAATCAGTCGAATTCCATCTATTGTTTAGATACAGTACCTTAAAAATAGACTAAAGAAGCTTTTAATGCACACCAATGCACTGACATACAGATGCACACTGACATGCACTTGCACACTCCGGAACACAAACAAGACAGACACACACACACACACGCACACTGTGTCCCCCCCCATCTGTCGATGTGTGGGAGGTCAAATGGTGGGCAATTAGAGCTGTCACCTGATCAGGTCATCATGGTAATGATCCATTACAATATTCATATTCTTCTATTATTATGGAATTCTAGAACATTGGGGAGTGGAACAGACCTGTGTTGTGACTAGCACACCTGTATGGAATAGAATTTCTGTTTTTCCATGTCTCTATTCTTTCTCTCTTTCTGCATGTATATATATGCAGAAATATATATATATATATATATCTTTCTGCATATATATATATATATATATATATATATATATATATATATATATATATATATATATATATATATATATATATATATATATATATATATATATATATATACATAATATATATTTCTATGTATCTCTTTCCCGTTCCCTCTCTTTTTCCCTCTAACTTTTCCCCTTATCTTACATTCCATTCCTGTACTGAAGACAGGAATGACTGTTAGCGCTAATGACTATTACAATGCTGTCTCTGGTGTCAGGAATGAGTGTGTTAGAGGTGTGTGAATCTGAGTGTGCGCATCTTTATGTGCAAGCATTTGCTGCGTCTGTGTACGTGTGTGTGGCGTGTGTGTGTGTGTGTGGGGGGGGGGGGTCAGGTGTGCGTTTGTTCACGAGTCAGTCTGACCTTCAATACATAAATTATGTAAAGACTTAATGCCACTCAGAATTAATAGCCAGTGAATATTACATAGAAGAAACAATGGAAAACAGTCCTCATTATTTAAGTGCAAGGCAACCCTTTGTGTCTGTCTGCATTTCCACACAACACATTTAATGATCTAAATCCATTCTCTCTTGTCTTCTCCCTCCGTTCCTCTTTCTCTAAGAGGTGCAGAGCAATATTCTAATATTGTAATAAAATATTCACAGGTTGTTAAATGAGATTCCACATCAAATGACGGAGAAATGTCCTGTTTATAATGGCCTTTTCCGGATGGGAATGTTAATGCTTTTCATATCCGGGTGGGAATTGCTATGGAAAATAAGCAGGTGTTTCACGGAACGAAGGGATAGGTGGGAATACTTCTCCATCTGTCTATTTGGAGGAGGGAGGGAGGTGACTTTTATCAGAGGAAGTGGGGCTCTTCACCCAGAAGCCAATGTCCTGGAAAATGTTACACTGTGGAATTCTTTGTGCAATTTAGAAAGACATTTTATTTTGGGCTTTGTATAGAACTATAGGTTGCCTGTAAAATAATTCACAACATGGAAGGTGTGTTCTGAAGAGTGGACCTGATCTCCAGCATTGTATTATTTTACTGAGGATACATGAAGTTGCATATTCTGGGGGCCATGTAGCTCAGTGGATAGAGGGGCACACTGGCAATACCGAGCCTTTAACTAGATAAGGTTCTAAATATATCCAGGAAAGGTGAAGAATCTTGAAAGTTCTATCCTTAGCCAGACTTGACCCTAAGCTATTTTGTGTATACTACTTTGTATATTCTATGTGTCTTAAAATAGTAATATCTGTTTTTATTTGAAAGGTTCACATGATTGTAAATCACACTGGGAACTCTACTGTTGTCTGCATTATCTGTTTTCAAGGAAAGAAAGATAAATGCTCACTGATTTAACATTTAGCTGAGATCTCCTGTGTATGAAGTGAAGCCATGAAGGGCATAAAAGTATGTAACAACATATCATATATGATCTAACACAGCGTTTCTCAACCCCCAGATCCATGGAGGAATGTCTGATTAAGTAACACAAACCATACGCCAAAATCGTTCTGATTTCAATTTGGTTTACTTACCTTAAAACAATGGTGTGTAATTTAGGTGGATTTTTTGAAATCGTAGGTCTGACTCTACTAGGAAGTTTTTCCTGGCCATTGTGCATCACTATCGTGTTGTTTCTTGCTCTTGGGGGTTTTAGGCTGGATATCTGTATAATCACTTTGTGACGACAGCTGATGTAAAAAGGGCTTTATGAAATACATTGGATTTGATTGGCCCAAAGTTTTTTTATTGAATCACATAATTGTTTCCAACAGCCCCAATTTGTCCTAAAATAGAAAATAACACTGCTTTGATGGACCATGTTATGACTATGTTAAAAGATTCACTGTGTTGGGGCAGTAGCTATCATCCAGAAATACTAAAGATTTTCTTGTCCCTGGCATAAAAATGTTTTAGGAACTCTGGTCTAACAAGTGTTTTTGAGTGCTTTGGGATTAACATTGGCTTTGGGATACATCCCAGGGCCCAGTTTCCCTAAAGATCCTCACAGCTAAATTCATCATTAGAGCCTCCATAGGAGTTCAGGGGCAGATTTTAATGGAGAAAACTGTTCTGAGAGCAGCGCTGCCTCTCTTTCAATCCTATTAGCAGCGAGTGGACACATGGTGTAACAGTGTGCTTAGCGAACATTCTCTCTGCGTGGGGTTTTAGGGAAACATGCTTGATATTCATACTTTGATGGAAAGATGCATTGTTAAAACACTCATGCACTTAAGTTCCACCTTATCAGGCAACTGAACACTGGTGAGTGTTTTAGCAACGTACTGCACACAGTTTTCTGGGGAAATGGGCGTTGTAACCCTTGGTTACCCATTGGCACTCTTTGCAAAACAGAGGAAAAATGATCTTTAACTTGAACTATTTAAACTATTTATACAATTGAGGCATTAAATTAATCAGAAAATCTCAGAAACACTATCTAGTCTTAGTCCTGCTGAGAATTCTAGGTATTTAATTTTTTTTTATAGTGGGCCTTCCTTAGCAGAGAATTTGTAGACAAACATTCCCACCAAGTGGCCAGACATCTATTCTTACCTCATTAAATCATCAGGTAATTTTTCATTAATAATAATTTGCATAATTATTTAGGAAAAACAAAGATTTTAGGACAACCTGATAGAGCTCTTCAAGACTGCTCCAGTTTGTAGAATATTTATACACCCACAAAGCACATGCCAGACTGCCTTAGTATTACCGATGGGTCTTCACCTCGCTTATTGCTTCTGTACATTTTAAATAAATAGCAATATCGGTGTCTTCTCTTTGTTTATTTTATTATTGTTACGATTAGTGTTTTCTTATTACCGCTCCAGTGAATGATTTTATTATTTCTATGTCATGACAATGTGAGGAGCTGCTATGGGATCAATAATTGTATGTGCAGCCAGCCGTACACGAGTCCATCACCATACATTTGACTTTGACTTTAAAATGAGACAACCTTTGACCTTTTATAAATTTGGCAATGAATGCATTTATAAAGACTTTTCTAAATTAGGCAATGCAAAACACATTACTATTGCACTATTATATACTATTAGGGCAACAGCTTAGACATTTAAAATCAGTTGGAGCTGTGATGAACCTGCTTGGAATTGGAGGAATGTGTGTTTTGCCCCCACGTACAGTGCAGAGGATGGTTTGAGAGGAGAATTGTGAAAGTCTCCAGATCTACAATTAGATACCACCTCAATGCCAACGAACTAGTTGGATGTCTTTCCAAACGAAAAGCCGGGCTCTCACCAACTCATAAACATTGGTGCCTGGAGTTTTGATAAATATCATTAGAAGTTTTATTGGAACTCAATTTTATGCCCAGATGAGACAAAAGAAGCTTTCTGGCATTAAAAACCAGAGGTATGTTTGGGGTAAAAAGAAAGATGGTTTCTCACAATGGATTACGTGGGTGGAGATGTGATATTGTGGGGAGCAATTATCTTTCTAGATGTAGTGTATCTGCCAATTTGCTGAGCCATAATTCAGTCCAGGGAACTTTCATTTTTTTCCAAAAACCATCACACACACACACACACACATAAGACACCAATGTAGCTTTTACTGTTAAGAGGACCGGCAATTTATCACCATTAAAAAAACCTTTATCTAACCCTAAACCCTAACCTCTAAACATAAATTAACCTCATTGAACTAAACTTTATGCCTAGCCTTGACCTAACTCCAAAATTTAAATCTAACCTTAATACCTAAATGTAACCTTACCCCAAATTCTAAGCCAAATTCTAACCTTAATTCTAACCCTAAACTTAACCCAAAGTCAGATGAAGCATCTTGTTAAATTGAGGATCCGGCTAATGTCCTCACATGATTTCCACTGTTTTATTCAAATAATAAAACAGGAACACACATACCAGCACACACACACAACACACACACACACACTAAGAATCATTAGCCCCTCACTGCACTTTTAAAAAGAGAAAGAAAGGGATATATAGAGGGAAAGAGAGAACAGAAAATATCTGTTTCAGGGGTACGTCCCTGGAGGGCCGCAGGCACTTCATGTTTTTGATTTAACCAAACTGGAAGACCGGGTGTGTTGTATTTAGGCAGTCACTGATCAATTATCCCTGAACAGATCAATTATCACTGAACAGATCAATTGGCAAATTTGGTCAGGTTTGGGGCTCAGTTGCACCAAAATCCTGCAGTAGCGATGTTACTCAAATTCCAATTTTTCAGACACACACGCAGGCAAACAGATAGACGGACAGACAAACAGACAGACGGACGGACTGGCGGACAGTGAGTTCCAGATATCTGTGGGCAACAGTGACACCATTGCACTGCACGCCGCTCTATCTTACCTGGGCAAGAGGAACATCTATGAGAGAACGCTATGTATGGACTGCAGCTCAGCTTTCAACAACGCAGCAGCCTGAATGCGTGTCAGGAGACTGGGAGATCTGTGTCCGGGAGAGCAGCTCGGCGAAACCGTATCCTCCGCTTCCTAACGGGTCAACCGGGGGGGGGCTTAGGGTTGGTGACGTCACCTCCATCCATGGCCCCTTCACACAGGGGCACCCCAAGGGTGTGTGCTGTGCCCGCTACTGTACTCTGCCTTCAGCCGAGACGGTGTGTCCTCGTCTGCATCAGCGCCTGGTGTGACAACTGCCCCGGCCCGTGTCTGTCCGTCTCTTCGGGAGGGCGTTGGGCTGCTTGACACGACTTCCTCGGCACACTGCCTGACCTCCAGGAAAGTATCTCACAACGTTAATCGTACTCCTGCATTCTGATGTGCACCTAAACGCCCTATTGCACACACACACACGCATACACACACAGGCACAAAGCACACACTCTAGGTCATTCGCCCACACACTCACTAACAGTTTGCACACCAACACTCAACATACACACACATACAGTACTGTGCAGAAGTGTTAGGCATCTGGAAGTCAAACTAAAGCAATTTATTTAGGTAGCCAGTGTTTATTTGTAATATATATATATATATATTCTACAGCTCCGGAAAAAATTAAGAGACCACTGCCCCTTTTTCTTTCCTTCCCAAAAACGTTGAAAAGGAAAGTTTTGAGTGAGGAACAGAAGCGTTCAATTTGCAGTGGTCTCTTAATTTTAATCCTTCATGTTTCTCACTTAAAACCTTCCTTTTTGACTTTTTTGGAAAGGAAAGAAAAAGGTGCAGTGGTCTCTTAATTTTTTCCGGAGCTGTATATTATAAATATTATTATTTTCTTTTACATGAGAACACTACCTGAATAAATGGCTTTAATTTGACTTTTAGGTGCCTAAGATGCACGGTAGTGCATATCAAACCCATGTTCATACACACTCCTCGTCCTGGCTGTTGTGTCACGTATCCGGAAACACTGAGATGCCGAGACTTCCTGGTTTTATTGTGTTGACAAGACTCCTGGATCCACATGGACTCCAATCTGGATCACCATTGTTTGACTGACATTGGTACAGATCACTTCTTCTGTTCTCATCAACTGCAGTATCTTGTTGTTTAACAAGACATGTACTTTTTGGGAGTCTGGACTCAAACATTTTCTTATACCCAAAACACTATATGAGTAGGACAGAAGAACTGAAACAGACAGACAAAAAGACAGACAGACAGAAAGACAAAGAGACAGTCAGACCAAGACAGAAAGGCAGATGGACAGAAAGGCAGACAGACAGAAACACAGAAAGAAAGATCGACAGTGTGTGTGTTGTGAACTATTTAAATCCCATCTGGGGCTAGTAGACCATAAATCCACCTTCACCACCTTGAGATTTCTGAGAACACAAACAGAAACACACATACACAATCAGGAACACACATACATGCATACACATACACACAGGAACAAACACGAAAAAACAACACACAAAGATACCCTCACCAGCCGGCACTACTGACCCTTCCTGACAGAATAGCTCCCTCGAGACAATCCTGTGCGCAGCATTTACCGACAACAAACACACACACACATACTCTCTCTCTCGCACACACACACACACACACACACACACACACACACACACAGACTCTGTCATTCTCTCTAAATCAAAAGACCGCCTATTTCAGCGAAGTCTATTGCAACAGAAGCTTGATCTTTTTTCAAGTGCTGAATCAAACAGGTGATGGACATGTTAGTATCTCCACTCATCATCATTATGATGTTGAGCGTTAAGCCCCGCCCTTTTCTCTTCTCTGGAAACAGCGTGGACTACAGCGACAGGCACGCACATTCCAACTGAGTGGTGCCACATCAATCCTTTCAATCACTCTACTTAAACTGGGGTAAACACCCATAAGAGAGACAGTCTTCTTTTAACACACACACACACACACACACGTAGACATGCTCAGACGATCTCATGCATGGGGAAGCTCTTTTCAACACACAAATACATACAGGCACACGCGGGTGCATGAGAGAACTCTCTTTAAATATGCAACATTCTTTGTTCTTCTTTTGAAAAATATTGAGCGCAAAAGAGAAATATTTATTAGGCTGATATGTGTGTGCTGTGTGTGTTTAAAGATGTCTCTCTCTCGCTCACTCACGCACGCGCGTGTGCGTGTGTGTGTGTGTGTCAGTGTGTGTGTGTGTGTGTGTGTGTGTGTGTGTGTGTAGCACCATGGGGACTAGGTGATTAGAGATATAAACCCAGCAGTGCGTGCCCATCATTACCATAGCACTCCCCCTCTCCTCCACTCCTCCACTCATCCCCCTCTCCTTCTCTCCTCTCATCTGTCTCTCCGGGGTGCGATGGCTCCCAGTGCTCCTTAAGTGTTTTAACGTGTTAATAATCATTAGGCGGCTCAGCAGTCAAGTGGCGAGGCGGAGGAGAATGATTGGCTGACCTCTGACCTCTGACCCCTGGGTGGAGACACTCTCTCATCTCAGCCCATCAGGGACCTATTAGTGCTGTTTCACACACATATACACACACACACACACGCGCACACGTGTCTGCACGCACAAACGCATGTAGCACAAACGCATCCCACACACGCGCGCACGTGCACATATCCACACGCACAAACGCACTGTCACATCCGCTTAACACCGCCTGTCAATATGGTGTGTTTATTTTTCTCCTCCTTGTCTACCAAACAGTCTCTCTCCAACACTCTTTCTTTCACACGATATTTAGTTCTCTCCTTCTGTCTCCCACCCTCTCCCTGTCTATCGGTCTCTCTCTCCCCTCCCTCTTTCTCTCTCTCTTTCTCTGTTTTTCCATCTCCCTCTCATTCTGTCTCTCTCTCTTAGTCTGTCTGTCTATGTCTCCTCCTCCTGTCTTTAGAGATGTTAATTCCTGGTCCAGAGAGACTAGATGAAACATAGCAGAGTTTCTCTCATTAGCTCACACAGATGCTGAGGAGAGTGGGCTTGAATAACAATGTGTGTCGGCTGTGTGTGTGTGTTTGTATATGTATGTTGGCTGTGTGTGTGTGTGTGTGTGTGTTTGTATATGTATGTTGGCTATGTGTGTGTGTGTGTGTCTGTGTGTGTGTGTGCGCTTGGAGGGGTGTGTGTGTGTGTCTGTGAGTGGCAGATTGCTCTCAAACTGAAGCATGCTAAATATATTTGACATGAATAATAAATATGAATATTTATCACCAGAACTGCACTGTTATAATATACAATGCTCATAGACCCTTCTGATGAAACCAGTATTACCTTAATCATGTCATACTGATACAGAAAATGCCACTAATGAAGAGACAAATACTGCGTGATAGACAATGAATTGACGTAGGTTATAGGTTGGGTAAGTAAAACAATATATTTTTAAATATAATTTATCAGACACTACTCTGCGAAGCCACTAATGGTGCAATAAGTTCTGAGTTGTTTTTGCTTTGTGATCCTTGTGGGATTTGAATCTATGACTTTTGTATTGCAACTACTATGGTTTTACTGACTGAACCACACAGGAACATACCCATGACGGATATGATCTAGAAAGATCTATTCCATATGCTGAGCAGACCGTGGCGGTCTATAAGAGGAAGGAAAAAAGTCCCTTTCAGACATGACTTCACTGGACAACCTCCCCTGTCCCCTATCTCATGACCTCTGACCTATACCTATTTACATCATTTAACACTCATCTCTATAAGCCCCCCCGTGCACACCTTAAGTACATTAATAATCACATTCTTTAATCCAACTAGGGGATATGACACACACACACACACAGACAGAGAAACAGAGACATAGACAGACAGAGAAGAGAGAGATCAGAGATCACTGTGAATGGAGGTAATGTAATATTAATGGAGAAAGGGTTATGAATCCCACTATCTACTCCAGTCTTCTACCCACAGGCTTCAGACAGCTGCTGCTGGAGAGCTTAAGTCACACACACACACACACACACACACACACACACAGAATAGTGTAGCCTGGCGGTTAGACCGCTTGGCCAGTAACTGAAAGGTTGTTTTTTTGATACCCTGAGCCAACAAGATGATCTGTCAATCTGCCCTTGAGCAAGGCAGTTAACCCTAATTGCTCCAGGGTTGTTGTCAATAATGTCTGATGCCCTGGCCATGACCAAACTCTCCCGGGGTTTCTCAGTGATAGTGGTTATGCACAAAAAAAACACTTGTACAACAAAGTGTGTGTGGAATAGGACAAACATAAGCACCCCATATTTTTTTCCATGAACACACATACACTTCAGCTGTCCTTCTGCTAAAGCTTAACCATTTCACTCATCTATCCCCCTCCTGCTCCTTCTCTCTCCTTTTCTCTCACTCTCTCTCACTCTCCGTCTCTCCTTTTCCATCTCCTTCCTCTTCCACTTCATGCATGGTTGCAGGAAAGAGATTAGCCTAAACTAATTTGTGTGCATTAATACAATATTCTCCTCCATCAGTCTCCTCCTTTCATCCTTCTATCCCTTCTTTCTCCCTCCATCTCCAATCCTGTGATGTGAGGAGAAGCCTGTATAAACGGCCATCTACAGGACTGTCAGTTTCACTGTGAGCACATTCTTCATTCCACTACAGCCAGCCTGACAACCACACAGACTTAAACACTACTGAATAAGCCACCGAAACAGTGCAACATCACACGTTTAAAAATCTTTGTTCTCAGTATAGTCTTATCATGATAAGTCTACCGTTTTCAGATAATTGTTTGTCCCCTTGGAGAAATATGACAATGGTTGAACTAACACAGAAAAAGAAATCAAGATAAATTACTGTATATATTCCCATTTTTTAATTGTAACTTTTGTCGTTATTGTGATTGCATTTTTTGTTGGTGTTTTGTTTAAAAAAAATTACACAATCATTGTTTTTTGGACGTTAATGGTACGTTGTCCATTTTGGTGCTCAATGAAAAATAAATACTGTTCAAATTGTCTGTGAGGCACAAATGCTGCAGTCATCTACCTTTAAAGAAAATATTCTGTCCACTGATATGGTCACCTGCCTTTTCCCCTGTGGTTCTTTAATCAATGGCCATATCCTGGACATGATAGAAATGCCCTGCCCTGGACGGTCCATTCCCTCTGGAGGAGAGGGAGAGAGGAGGAGAAAGATGGTGGAGGAGGTGTAAGAGGAGGGAAATGAGTGCAGAATGGATTCTTCCCTTCTTTCCTTTCGACTGTCAAACCTCGAGGGAGGGAGGGAGGGATGGAGACTGGCCTTGAGATGGCCGATGAGACAGATAGAGACATTGGGGTCTGAGAAGGAGAGATAGAGGGAACAGTTTTGTCTTCAATCAGATGAGTAAAGAAAGAGTCAGCTAGCCAGTCCACTCGTTAGCCAGTCAGACAACCAGTCAGCCAGCCAGCTATTCAGTCAGTCAATCGGCCAGTCAGACAGTCCGGAATCTAAGCTCCAGATAAGAGGTTTTGAGAAGAGGCTATGGAAGGCTGGAGGGCAGCAGTGGCTGTGATTATACAGTATTATACTCACCTCCACTCCTCACTTTACACCTCTACCTCTCTATCTCTCTCAGTCGCTATCACTCTATCCCTACCTCTCCCTGTATACCTCGCTCTCTTTCTACCTTTCCCTCTACTTCATTCTCTACCACACTCTCTCTACCTGTTTCTCTCTGTCACTCTCCCTCTCTCTGCTTCTCTCTACCGTTCCCTCTGCTCTGTACCTCTATCTCTATCACTCTCTCTCTACCTCTCCCTCTGTCTTTCTCCATCTTGCTCTATCTATCCCTCCCTACCTCTTTCCCTTATATTCTGTTCCTCTCCCCCTCAACCAATCTCTCTGTCCTTCTCCACCACTTCCTCTCTCCCCCTCTCTTCCTCTCTCTTTCTCCCTCTTTCTCACTCTCTCTGCCTGTCTCTGTAGAGATATGTCATAATGTAGTCAAGGGAAAACCAGTCAGATTTTCTACACTGAAGCGTAAACAAATCGATTTAATGCATATTTATTCATTATGTATTTATAATCTAGCAACACACACACCTAAAGACAAAGCACACAGACACACATTGAATGAATAACGGACATTCTAAATGGGCAATGATTTTATCTATTATGTTATGTATCTTTATGCGAGTAATGTTTGGAACTACAAGTGAATAGTAGCACAGTTCTTTTGGGTTTATAAAATGATGGCCCTCACATTTTCCATTTTGTAATTTGAACCCGATTCCAGCGATATTGTATCAGCACAGTCAAATTGCAGGAAATTGAAACTCTAAGTTGATTACACAGAAATTGGATAAAGAACAGGATGTGATGTCATACGGGAAAAGGAGGGATTATGTGTAAAGGGTCCAATTCCACGACAGGGTAATCCTCTCTATCACGTATCACATATGGTGTATTATTTATTGTGTGTGTGTGTGTGTGTGTGTGTGTCTCCTTCGGTGGTCCTCAGACTAGGCCTGCCTCTGGACTAACGTGAAAATCCGCATCGCGCCCAACAGCTGATGAAAAGATCAGGTATTACAATAACTTTAGGGGGCAGTCAGCTACGCTTCAGTTAAACTGACGCCGTTTGATCCACTGTGCTGCGGACCATTACGGCCCAATCAAATGCTTTCAATATCATCGCACTCTTACACTTAATAACAAAACAAGAGTAATGCCAGGAAGAGTCGCTTAGTTTCTGGCGACCCTTTGCTTTTTTTTTCAACATCATCTTCTGCAACCACAGTTCTCCTCAGTCCCACAGATTCTGTTGGTCGCCATCATGACCTCAAGGAGCAGTGAGGGCTTGTTTAATGATAGTACAGTTTGACTGTAATATCCACAGTGGTACGCCTAGATGTGGGTGGGGTTGGATGGAGGGGAAGTCTGGTTATATAAGGTTTAAAAAGCTAAGCACAGTCAGGTAGAGGGACTTTCCCATCCAAACATCCGCACAGAGCGCCGCTTGTCCCTTTGTGATTTTGGGACATTTTTCAGAATCCATCTTAAATGTGATTATAGGAAAATACAGTTCTAATCCTTGGGAGCGTCTGGGGTCGCAATGCACACACACGCACACACGCACGCACACACACACACACACACACAAAACATGAACACACATGCTCACATGCTTGTACGCACACACACAAACCCACACATACAATCATCCACACAAACTCACACCCTCTCTCTCTTACACACACACACACACACACACACACAAACACACACACACACACCTCTCTGTAGGACATGTGTAACCTAATTCTGTTGTGTTTCATTCGGCGGCGAGGCCCAGCGGAGTGCAGAAGAGGTTAAGACAACACAGCTGAGTGTGAAAACACACAATGAAGGTATGCAGCCTGAAACCACACACACAGATACACACACACTCTCTTTCTCTGCGTCCCACACTATTTTAATTAAGTCAGAGAGAGTGCTGCGGCTCGTTTAGTGTGTGTGCTAGTGAAACAGTATTCCTTTAGGCTAGTTACTCAACCCCTGTGTATGGATAGGTTTGAACAGGATCCCTGATGTAAAGCAGACATTAGGATCCAACCCTTTTGTCTTCTCCGTGGCACCATGAACCGTGGTTCATGACCTTTAAGAAGGAAACTGTTTTCCCTTTTAAAAGTAACATAAAGCACCCATTATTAATGGACGAGAGGAATTTTATTACACAAATAATACTTGTACAATAAACATATCGTCGTTGGATAATATTTCATACAAATGCGACAGGAAAAATGATGGCAGCGTAATGCGGATAATTTGTGCTCCCGCTGTCGCAGGTCGGGATCAGATGGTGGTCCTTCCTCTCCAGCTCAGTGATCTAGGAACGAGCCACCAACACACACGGGGGGACAGAAGTGACGCAAACGCTGCTACTCAATTATTGAACTGGTTTAAATGGCACCGCTGCAGGGGAGGAGAGAGGAGGAGGGAGGAGGATGGGAGGAGAGGAGACAGGGAGGTGGGGGGGTCGGAGCCAATCAGGCCATGAGGCTCTTAAAGTTCCATACGATTAAAGAAAGTGTCTTTCCGTTTGATGTGATGGGTCTGGGGAAGGTAATAGTAATAAGTAATATTGCATAATGGTAATTGGAATGAATCATTAACTGAACAGTGTGGAAATTCCCGATTGTGACTTTAATTAATTCATCAGGTTATGTTTGAGTATGTGTCTTTCATTTCCTGAATGTGGAGGCCTGCTGAAACGATTCACCAGTTCCCTAACTGTAAACCTTACTCAATACTGCCCTCTTTCTGTTGACATGGGAAACACACTCTGTTTTAATCATAACAGCCGCTTCTTTTCTATTGTGTAAAATAATGGGCCATTTTAACACAACAGTAAAGCCATGAAATACATTATATACCATACTACTCAACATACACATTTAAAAATCTATTAAAAGAGACAAGTCTACATTGGTAGACTTACAGGAATAGGTGATTCCCCTGGATCAGGCTCTACGAAGACAAATGTAATAATAACTAATTATCTAAAGCCATTCATTTTTATCAGTTGTTTAAAGCATGGCCCTGAAAGGTGTGTGAAATGTGCAGCCTGCGCTGCTGTCTCCGAGGGGAAGGTCTGCTTCTCGCCTTGACAGGTGAGGAGAGGACATGACAGCAGCGTTGAACACCTCAGGATAAACCACACAAATGCCTATACACACACACACACACACAGCACCTTGAAACACCTCAAGAGTTTCTCTCGATTTTTCCGTGCTTAGGGAGGTGGAAAGAGACAGCGTTTTTCTTACCCGAGAAGGATGATTTGTCCAAACCCTGTCACTTTCTGCCCTGACTGAGGTAGATACAGCACAGTGCAACTGGAAGAACAAGTGCAAAACGCCTCATTATATAATGAAGATAGAGCAAGTAGAGATAGATACATAGCGAGATACAACAGGGAGAGATACAGAGAGGGATAAAAAGAGAAGAGAAAAAGAGATACAAAGAGAAGAGAGATACAGCGAGATGCAAACAGTTACAAAGAGAAGAGAGATAATGAGAGACAAAGTGGAGAGACATACAAAGAGAGAGATACAGAGGAGAGAAATATAGAGAGATGAAGAAAGGAGAGAGAGATTTAGAGAGATAGAGAGATATAGCAAAAGAGAGGTATATTTTTGTTTTCACAGTGTTGAAACTTGCTTTGGCAATGTAAAAAAAAAAATCCATGCCAATAAAGCGCTTAAAATTCACATTAAGGTACACTGTATATATATTTACAGAGCGCGAGAGATAAAGATAGAGTGGAGAAAGATCCAGAGAGAGAGATACTGAGCACATACAGAGAATGCAGTCATTAAAGTGAGAACGGTGTGGAAGTCGGCCAAACCCTGGAGCCAGGCCTGTTTCATATCTACTGCCAACTCCCAGACAGACTGACTGCTGTGGGGACTGTTAAACACTGTTAAAGACAATATTATTAGCCACTTTAACAATCTGTCACAATGCACCTTTTCTCTTCCTCAGAACCCTCCTAAGTGGTGTTTCACGTTGGCATTAAGCTAAAGTGGGATAATAATGGCAACATTAGCCCCGTTCTTTATCACAGTCATTGGGATCACTGTGTGCTTCTATTAGCTACTTCCAAAAATGGTGGGAGGAAGCTTTCCTTTTGGTTTTACTGAAGACTGGCTCCAGGCTAGAAAGTCTAATGACATTTTCTGTCCTCAAAACTGCACTCCACTTTTCTAAGAAACACCTTAGCGCACAACTCACAAAACCAGTACACTATATAGATCAGTCCATACAGGGCCATATAGGAAACGGAACAAAGTGCTTCAACTATCTATACAGTTCTAAGTTGTGTCATTCTCAGTGCACGTAGCTTGAATAGAGCTTCATTGGGTCTTTGGTATTCCACCAGTGGCTCTTTAGTGTGTTTAAATCCCTATTAAAGAGACAGATTATGGGGGGATTTGTCTTTGATACCCCTGTCCTGCTGCTCTTTTCTATCCTGGCATCCCTCTCTTCGTTCTCTATCCTGGCACTCTCTCTCTCTGAGGAGGAGATGACGGAGGAGGAGGGGGGCGGGAGGGAGGAGGGAGGGAGGGGGAGGGATGCTCTTTTTACAGCCAACATTGCACAATGGGTGCCTGATCCATGCACCCCTCCTCCCTCACACACTCATAGTCTCTCTCGTGCACACACACACACACGCACACACACACACGCATGCACATACTACTGTGATATCCACATGTCCCAGGACCTCTGGTCGTCTGAATAGATTTGTTAAAGGCCTCCAGTGGTTCAGACAGGTCTAGGCCCCACAGCCTTGGTCTCGTGTACAAACCTATCCCCTTTAGAGGCACCCTGTGGGGGTCTAACTCCCTGCCGCTCCCCCCTGCACCCCTGGTCCCTCCCCACCTCTTCACCGAGCTGAGATAATCAGGCTTATGTAAAGACAACGTTGCTCTTTTGACAGTCATCAGCCCTATAGTGATCCAATCAACCCAAATCCTCCATTGTCTTCTCTCAAAGATGTCCAGTCCTGTGTGTGAGGGTGGGAGGTAAAGGGGGGGGGTCGTCTTTGTGCTGTCAATCAAAGCTGGCATTCTTGCTCCTGTTGCCATGAGCCTGAGGTTATAGGTGGAGAAAACAGTGAGAGTGAGCTGACTGAGGGAGAATGGAGGTGGTCCACAGTGCCAACCACACTGGAGGAACAACACAGGGGGTAAATGTAGACAAGTTAGAAGTCTATAGGCCTGCTGAGAGGGCTAGGAGAGACAAGGAGAAAAGACAGGGAGAGGAGAAAGAGGGACAGAAGTGAGGGAGAAGAAAAATAGGGAGAGAGGGAGAGGATAGCGAGGGAGGGGAGAGAGGAAGAGAAAAAAGAGGGAGAGGAGCAAGGGAGAAAATGATGAATAGGAAGAAAATGAAGACCAGGGGCATGGCGACAGTTCCCAGTCCAAATTGGACGTTTGTTCAGGCCCCCAAAACTTTGATAGATGCCTTGAAAACCAGCCAATAGGTGCCATTCATTGACCACTATTACAGTAAACCTGAAGGAAAACACGGACTCCAAGAGTAAAGAACTCTATCCTGGTACTTGCCAAATACCTTGAGCTAGTACAGCACTTTCCTGGGCCGGGGCTGTTTATTGTTGTCAGTTTGTTTGCTTACGTCGTAATATCAGAATAAATATCTTGGCTCGACCCTATACCAAACTTTAACCCTATAGCTTAACAGTGGTCCTGTGTAGCTCAGGTTGTAGAGGGTGATACCTGCCCAATCCCAGTGTAGTGGGTTTGATAACCATTGGGGATTAGGCAATGTAACAATGCTTAAACTTAATTCCCTCACCCATGCATAGACAGTTATCCTGCCTGTAAAGCCGCACATTCTAAACATAATTGAAACTTCTGAATCTAAAGTGATTTTTAACATCTACTTTTGATACCTTGTTTCCAGCAGAGGTTACGGGGGGTGGTAGCAGGTGAAGAGGGAAAAAAAGAGGCACAATGCTGGATTAGGGGAGATGAAGAAAGGTAGGATTTGATAACCCAACAGGCAGAGGAGGATTTGACCCTAAGGCCCCTGGGAAAAAGAGCTGGCCTGTGATCCAACTTTAGGATAGTATATAGCTGAAATTGAACTGAAAGACTACGCATTGGGTGAAATGAAAAGAATGTCCAGGCCATCATTGTAAATACAAATATGTTCTTAACCGACCTGCTTACTAAAATAAATGAATACTAATAATGATAAAAGATAAATATTAGAGTGTTGAGAAGTTAGAGGCTAAAGTTATGAAACATGAATTTGTCAATGCTTCCATTCCATGCAGGACAGTGTGCTCTAATTAAATGCTTACACTCATTTCTAAAATGACCCAAAGGAAAAACAACAAATACATACATCATCAATAAAATATGTAGGACATTCAAACTAGTATAGAATATGGGGGACACTAAGTTAAATCCACTCTAGGGATGTTATCAAAAGAATACATTCATGAAGCCAATATAGGCCTGGAAGTAAATGTTTTTCCATGGCGACATATCATAGAGAACAATCCGCATTCAATCTTCTATAGAGATTATTGGTATTAAAACTATTAAAAGATTAGAACTAAGTGGACAAAAGACAAGACCAGAGTCTCCCAAGAAAACTCATGTAAAATTCATGTCATTCAACAGCCATGCAATGTAATAACAATTCACCTAGTGTTGCTTATTACTAAACTCCCTTCTGTTCCCTGTTATTCTTTGGTGTTTTATTATCACATTGCAGCTGTGGAAGATTGTCGAGGGGACGATCTCCAAACATCGTCAGGACCCTGATGTTGTAGAATTTAATATAGAGCAAAAATAAACGTAACAAAACCGTGAATAGGATTGAAGTAATAAGTTGTCCGTCTCCTTCTCCGCTTTATTCACCGTGCTAATCTGAGGGAAGAATAACGGAAGATTAAGTCGTTGAGTTCATGGTGGAGTGTTCGCATCGCTGGCTCTTTTCAGACATTTTAGTGTTTATCCTCCCATAGTGTCTGTAGAGGTGGCCACTAGGCTGGCCAGCTGGAATGAATGGAACACATTCACAGGCCACATCTCTCAATGTCCCGCATGTCAAACAATGGAAAACACACACTGGGCTTTACAGATCCCTGTTCATACCTCACATTCTAATGTTACACACATGCAGCCTACTAATGGGTCCGGCCTGGAAGTGGAGGCCCTGGGTTTGGTGCAACTTGTCAGGTGGAACTTTACATGTGGGTTGCAATGAATGTCACCAGTATCTACCATTATAGCCCAGTAATAGGCAGTTGTCGCACACACAACACACACGCGCGCAAGAATGCGTGGAGACGTGGAGACACACAGACACAGACACACAGACACAGACACACACAGACATACACACACACAGACACAAACACAAACACAAACACAAACACAAACACACACACACACCCACACACACACACACACTGTAATGTCAACCACTTAAAGTTCTGAGTTAAAAGAGAACCAAATGGACACCGACCCAGTCCAGCTTGTGTCTCTGGGCGTTACTTTCTGTTACATCTGATAAGCATCCGGCAGGGATCCCCACTGTCATAAATGGGCACACACACACACACACACACACACACACACACATAAACACAAACAGCTGGCAGATATCTAGTTATGGACTGTCACAGATGCTTTGGTGCCTGTGCATTCATGACAAGATGGGAGTGGACATAGACACCCTCCTGCTGATGTCTAGTCCTACAGGAACAATCTCACAGACTTACAGCCTGTTACTCTTCAGGGAGAGATCCTCAAAGAAGCACTTAATGGCCTCCTGTCGTCAGAATCCCCCCACACCCCAGCTCAGACATCGACCCCCCACACTGACTAGCCAGGCTACCTGACTTGTGGACACCAACCCAGTTGCCCTCATCTCCCGGCCCTTGGACACAGAGAACTGCTGGTTTTCATTTTAGCCCTTGAATCGGGGACTGATTTACACCTGGGGCACTGGGTGAATTAAGTAGGAGGTAGAATATAAAACCAGCAGTACGACGGATCCCCAGGCTTAGAATGGAGAACAACAGCATCAGATGATTTTGGAGCTAGCAAGTTGTCATCCTTTAGAATTTAATCAATGTTGTAATTCCTAACCTGTCCAGATGATGGCGCCTGACTCCAGAGAGTGCAATAAACTGTGGGATGAAGTGAACATCTTATACCATTGGATACTAGCTCGTAATACCACACACTAGGTGTGGTTTTACTTTGGTGTTTTGCCACAGTCACCAGTGCCAGTTCTTGCCAATGATAAAGCCAAAGATAACAGTTAAGGCTGTCTAACATTTATATTTTTGCATTTTTGTATTTTGCATGAAATGCAGTGTGTTGCGTTACGAAATTGTTTTGATTATAAGGGATGAAAACAAATTTGTATCAGAATGTTTTTGACAGCAATTTTATAATAAAAAAAGAATGTCACTGTTACATACAGATATTAATTTTGTCCTAATGCCTGTATAAATAGAACTACTCTGTGTTATCAATATTAGTGGGATAAAATAACTGCCGAAGAGCTTTTGAAACGATCCAGTAATGTTATGAAATTGAGTGACAATTTGAACTGTTTAAGTAACTTTATAAACTGGCATGTTCTTCTTTCCTCAGACACTCTTTCTCTCCTTTTCTCACAAACATTTCCCTTTTCAGTTGTTTGTGTGCCATCCAACTCTGTGCATAGCCTAGTCAGTGTTCAAGCTATCCGCTTTTTAGCATGACTAGCTAAAAACAATGTTTTAAACACGTCAAAAAAACAGTAGCAAGTAGAAACTTCAAAACGTCCCATGACAGTTAATTTAAACCACATATAGTGTTCTCAAATCCATCACAATAAGGCAAGTTCCAGTGATGTTGAGGACTGAATTGTTTTGGCTGGCGACACGTTTTAGAGTGATAAAGGCTCAACCACTGACTGTCTGTAGGCATTTCCAGTGTTGGGTTTGGTGCATTAAAGGTCTGATGTCTCTGCAGAGGCAAGTGCGTTTATAGGGCTGGTTTTGCCGACCCAGATTAAGCCTGGTCCTGGACTAAAGGAAGTCTACCTCAATGGAGATTTCCACTGAGCCTGAATTGTCTGTCCAGAACCAGGCATAATCTATGTCTGTGAAACTGGCCCATAATTTATTCCTTAAAGAACTTAACAACCCTTGTAAGAGCTATCGAAGCTATCGAAAACGACAACGGAAATACACACACTATAAAACTCACACGTTCAAACGCACACGCTCAAATATCATATCAATGTGACACACCCACAAACACACACAAGCTTACATTTCTATTAAAGTGAAATGCACACATGCACAGAAACGCACACACACAAACACACTGCCAGTGTCACTAAGTCCCAGTGTAAGAGCAGTAGGTTAAAGTGTAAACGGCACGCTGTATGATGGTCTATATCGGCCCCTGAGGACAGAGAGTTGAAGGGGTGAATAATGTATATCTCCACAGAGGGGAGAGGGTAATGAAGCAGAAGTCATACTGAGAGATCACAACAGATACACATTTGAAGAGCTCTCTCTATCCATCTACCACTCCCTCTTTCTCTCTCTCTCATTCCCTCTGTACCCCTCTCTCTTGCTCTCTCTCCATTTCTCCATCTGTCGTCTGTCCTTCCCCTTCTTTCTCTCACTTCTCTCCCTTACCCTATTCTCTCTTTCTGTGTAGCTTACTTTTCCTCTCCTTTGCTCTTCTCTTGTTCGATATCCCTTCTGTTTGGTTTTACCGCTTCACAAATAATTTCCTATTGAATCTGACATAAGGTCACATTTTCGGACATTTTAGAGAAAGCCCCTCTCATCAGGCGTGCACATGTCCAGCGAACTGCCCGGTTCACTGCTGAGAGACCACTCAACTTAGTCCCTTCTGACTCTCCCCAGCCAAACTACAAGCCCTGTTGATGGAGAGGAGATATTGGAAAGGGAGGTGGGAGAGGAGGGGGACGGGGTGGGAAGAGGTGGAGGAAATAGAAGAAAAAGAAGAGGGGGAGAGGAGAAAAGGAAAGATGGTAGGTAGCGGAGGAAGGATAATAGAAAGGTAGCAGAGAGGACAAAGAGTTGAAAAGAATGAAAGAGGGAATGAGTGGTCAGTTAAGGAAAGGTAGAGAAACAGAGAAAGGAAGTAGAGAGTCAGACTGAAGCAAGGTAAGAGGGCGCCAGCCTCCCCAACCAGTCCCACTGCACCTGAAGTGATGATGTTCCAACAACAGAGACCCAACATCATTCTTGAACCCCAGTGTCCCGGGGGATGGTCTTTCTGTGCTCCGGGGCTTGATTGACATTCCATTTGTCCCATGAAATGAAAGGCGACTGTCTCTGAGCTCAACGCTACGAATAAAAATGTACCTATCTTCCTATAGTTCTACTCTGGCTTTAGGTAGTGTTCTCACTAAACACACCTGTCACTCCAAGATGATAACACTGTGTTGTACTTATGACAACTGACAAGATGATCTTTTTTATTTCTGTGCATCATAAAGATTAAAGAATGTTTTTTATAATGAAATGACAAAAACAATGTTATTCTGTAGGCCTATGGAAAAATACTGGAGTCTTCTATCTTGTTTTTTCTGTTCAACTTCCGTCATGTTTTTGTGACACAATGTTTTCAAAAGATGAGTCCATAATAAATGTAATTATTGCACTTTATTTAATATTCTATGGTGTGCTTCCTGTATATATTAATGTACAGTATGAACAGTTATACATCTATACTGAATACCTCTATAGGTGTCTGAGAATACATTGCATCTTCTTCACCCGTGATTATTTTAATGTTCCCTTCACATCAATCATTAATTTATAATGCATCTACTCAAAAACACACAGACACCCACACACACAGACACAGACACAGACACACACACACACACACCTCTTATTTTCTCCTCTCTGCATACTTGGAGGCTGTGTAGTTAATGTGAGAGGGGAAAGCATTACTGCAGGCTTGCACACCCACACACCCACACACGCGTGCGTACACACAAATGCACACACACAAACGCACACACACACTATAATTTACATCACAGTAGATAAATGCACAAAGGGGGAAAATCTCCAATCACAACTTCCTTCAATCACCATATAATACAAAAAGGCACATTTGAATATTTTCTACCTGAAAATATGAAAACTATACAATTTTAATCACTATTTAACATGTAGATGCTTTTTGCGTCTCTCAGGTTTGGCTTTTTCTGCATAAAAGCTTGGAGGAAGCAGTCGAGCTGGTAATGTCTTTGGCAGAGAGGAGAAAAACATGCCTTAAATGTCTCTGATGAAGAACCACTTAAAAAAACAATGACAAAGAGATAGAGATAGAGGAAAAAGTCCATTGAAACTTTTCATGAAAATGTTTTAGTTAAGAAAAGTTTGGTGCATCCTTCTAAGAGCATTTGATCTGCTATCATCTTGTGTTAAAATATAATAGGGTTTAACTGAATTTGATGGAAATGTATTTCTAATTCAAGTGCATATAAAAGTAATTGATTGTGTCCATATCTATTAAAATATAAGCAGTTGATTATACATTCAGTCAACTTATTGGATTTTATTAAAAAAGGAAGGAGTACGACTGGAAGAGAAAAGGAGGAAAAGCTGAAAGGAAATTGAAAGGTTTCCATAACCCTTCCTCTTCTCCTCCCTCTCTATCCCCTCTCCCTTCTCCTCCCTCTCACTTCTCCTCCCTCTCTATCCCCCTCTCCCTTCTCCTCCCTCTCACTTCTCCTCCCTCTCTATCCCCCTCTCCCTTCTCCTCCCTCTCACTTTTCCTCCCTCTCTATCCCCCTCTCCCTTCTCCTCCCTCTCACTTCTCCTCCCTCTCTCTCTCCTTCTCTCCAACCTCTTCTCTCTATCCTTCTCTCTCTATCCACCTCTTTCTATCCCCCTATATATCCCCCTCTCCTCCTCCTCCCTCTCTCCACCCCCCTCTCTATA
>JACXGI010002270.1:0-12563 GCA_016801175.1 Esox masquinongy | reverse complement strand
CTCTCTCCATCTTTCCCTCTCCCTCTACCATCTCCTCTCTCCCTCTTCCTTTCTCCTAACCCACCAGTGGGGGTACTATACAGGAACACAATGTAACATCCCCAACAACCGATTTCCATATGTTCTACTACACCCAGAAAAAAAGCCTTCTGACATAACACCTTTTAGCTCTAGGTAGAACTTTTCTGGGTTCTAAATAGAGACATTTTCCACAGTGTTCCACAAGACACCCAAAAGGGTTCCATCTAGAACCCATGCTTTCTTTATGGTAACAGTTGAAGAATCCTTTTGGAAACCTAATTCTAATAGCCCTGATAAGAGCCCAAAAGAGGAACCCTGAAGAGGGGAAGGAGTCTGTGAACTAAGCGTATGATATAAATCCACTGACCCTTCTCATCAATGATGCAGAATAAGTGAACAGAAACATGCTAACCCTTTTAGCTGCTACAGGAGAGGGGGAGAGATGAAGAGAGAGGGGAGAGGGGGAGAGAGGGAAAAGAGGAGAGGGAGTAGAGAGGAGAAAGAGGGGAGACAGAGATGAGGTACTGGTCATCACTAAAGCTATAGATTAGTGATGACAGGTACAATAACAGCATTATTATGGGTAATATCTCCAGTCAAGCGTTTTTAGGCCTGCTGCAACATATGGGATTCTCACACAGACACACACAAACACATACTGTATACACACAGGTATTTAGGTTATTACCATCATTTGACCTTTTCTCTGGTAAATAATGGAATCCATAATACAGCTAAAACGCAGTAGGAGTGGCATTCACCAATGCAGGGCAACTTTAAATTTACAACAGCACAACACTGAGTTAGAAATGATGGCCTGGAAAGATAACAGGAGCTTATTGTTTGATTAATTTGTTCAGACCTAGCTATTATCATCTCCTCCCCACAATAACAGCTTGATCAGGAGTCTGGAGGTAATTTCATTGAGGTGACATGTTATCTAAAGTACAGGAATAAAAAGCTATTATGCTAATGGCATCTCATAGTCATCAATCATCCGCGATTGAGCTGTCACGTCATTCCGTGTTTCCCCTATGATGCGGTGTGTGTGTATGAGTGTCTCTGTGTGTGTGTGCGTGCGTGTGTGTGTGTTTCGGAGGGAGGGGGCGAACTGAACAAATCCTCATTATATTTACCGGGACCCCGCGGCGGTGTGCGCTTTTGTGGAAAAAGGAATCATTGAGCAAGCAGGTCTATCCATAGTCACCGGCAGTAACGGGAAGTCATCTATGAACAGTTAGCAGAAACTACCCGGGTTACAGTCACAATTTTCTCCGATGCAACATTCTGTTCGAATGAAAGTAGACTTTGATAAGTATCTTCTGAATGACAAGATCATGTCCGGACCTGTAGGCCTACCTTGTTTTTTCTAAATGCTCAGAGGACTTCTGGAAATCCGTAAACAATGCTTTTAGACTAATTTAAATGTGTTATAAAATTTTTAGTTATTTTATATATTTTAATTAAACGGGGTTAATAAATCGAAGGTCCTGAACTCAAAACGAGTTCCACAAGGAGAGGACACGTCGGGTCCACGCGGGAGTCGATGTGACGTCAGACAGACAGGCGTGTTAAAAGCAGAAAGCGCATCAGGAGTGGCATGGTCTGTTTGCGGATGATAGATCACTACATCACAACCGCTCTGGACTGCAAATTATGCATTTCACGGCGTCAGACTGACTGTACGGTAGCCAAAACATATTCAAGCATTCAGTGCGTCACCAACCGACATGGACACTTGAGCCATCCAAAAAGCCTCCCACGAACCGGGAAGAATGGACATTGCTTTACATCTGATGTTTCTTTAATACCTCTATAGAAGAGCTATTACAGGTCCTGGGTGCTACCACTTTACCAGCGGTGGAAAACAGTGCGTCTCGGTGTTGGTTTGATTCGGTAGAAGTTACTTTTACGCACAGACCTAGGACACGCGTAACTTCCCCAGACCGCAGAATTGCAAACTGACCTTAGATCATCGTCTACGGTCAGCTTGATCCTGATGCACGGATAGGTGACATTTGTGTATTCTGCTCGTGCTTGATCCGTTGATGTTTGACGACTTTTACTGATGTTTGATATCATGGCATATCCGCAGCTAGGATATCCCTACTCACCTACGCACCAGGTACGTCTCCTTGTACTTAGAAACAGTGTGGTAACGGAAACATCGTTTGTTTCTGTCTTATATGTTCTGGTGTACTATGCTTTGCAGATGAATATACCCCACTTTTTCTTTGTTTTACGAAATATGTGTGATTTTTTTATTTTATGTTCATGGATTGCGATATTTTCCTAAATATTTTACTCTTGATTCCACCCCCACCCTACCCCCCAGTTCCTCATGAGCCCGAGCTCTCTGGCCAACTGTCTGGAGCCTGCTGGAAGGTCTTTACTGGATTCCATGACACCTCCCTCTCCTCAGCCTCTACGGTGCCCGGTGTACGAGAGCAGGCTTCTTGGCTCCCCAGGCCAGGAGCTACCTACTCCGGCTATAGGTCTGGGAGTGTACGGAGCTGCCTATGGAAAGAGCCAGGGGTATTATGGCACTTGCGGAGGAGACGCAACAGCTCTATATGCCAGGGTAGTTACTTTTCTATGTACTTTTTTTCAAATCTATGTTTTGTATGTTTTATTTTTTTCACTTGGTAATCTAAGCGAACCTAAAATTGGTAGCAGCTCGCCCTATATCGTGCGTTCTTCACTGATCCGTATTTGTGTTTTATTATTCATTAGAATGTTAAATTATAAGGAATGAAAAAATATTTTAACAACACGCTTGCAGGGATCGTTGGAGTCAAAAGATGGAGCGTCTGCGCCTGTGGGTTCCTCTCAAACCCCTGCTTACTATGCATACGATTATGCGTTTGGGCAGTATCCATATGACCGATACGGGTATGTTCACTAAACATGGCTAACTATTCGTCATTTCTTGATAACTGGGATATCAAATATCACATCAAATATGTATTTCTCTCAACGTGAGAAACATGAGATAACATGTGCTTGATCGCAGGTCATAGTTCAGTGTCTGCACCCATAGCCTTTCATGCACAAACCTTACTGTAAAACGTTCAGTAAAAAAATAGTTTACCGCCCACTGTCACACTGGCCTCACTATAGATCGTTGACCCAATACCAGAGCTTGGGGCACACAAGAATTGAATCTCTTACAAATGTAATCTGACTCATCCACCCATACCCTCTCCTACCTTCTCCCAGGTATGGGTCCTCAGTGGACAGTGCAGCGGCCCGGAGGAAGAATGCCACCAGGGAGACCACCAGCACTCTGAAGGCCTGGCTGCAGGAGCACCAGAAGAACCCATACCCCACCAAGGGAGAGAAGATAATGCTAGCCATAATCACTAAGATGACGCTCACACAGGTAACAGCTGATAGTAAGAGTGTAAATGGCAGTTGAAGCTCGACTAAACTTCATGTAGGATATTTGGGTTCAGGGAACCCCGGTCTCTGGTTAATAACAGAACTAGAACCCAGAGACTTCACAGTGTTCCACTCCATCCCAAACCCTCTGAAAAAGACAAACCCGTCATAGGGTTTGGAGAGGGTGAGAAGTATCCCAGAAACCCTGGAACAATTTTAGGGATTAAGTGCCACGTTCAAGGTCCAAACGGCAGGCTTGGGAATTTAACAAATATGCAATAATTACTAGATTGGCTTGTTCCTTCAGGTGTCCACATGGTTCGCGAACGCAAGGCGGAGGCTGAAGAAGGAGAACAAAGTCACATGGTCACCACGGGCCAATAAGAGCTCTGACGAGAGGGGCTGTGATGAGGATAGCGACGGTGCTGAGGGATCCCAAGAAGAGGATCCAATCAAAAGTGAGATAGATGTGGATGGTAAGTGCGTTCATACCACAGATCTACATAACCAACTAGACCTGGACTGGACCTCTTTGATTCTTCGGAAGAGGCCCCAGTGCCCCGGAGGTCTACGTTTCCGCATGTCTACGCACTGCCCCCGGCCCTGCAGTTTTGCTAATGTTGCCGGGGGATGGAGAGAAGATTTTGCAATGCTATTATACATTTGTGCAATTCTGCTTGTTTTTCCATGGAGGTGGAGAGAAAAAATTATCAGTTTCACTGCTAATTTTCTGCGGTTCTAAACGTTTTTTCCATGTGGTGCACTGTAAAAAGTAACTGCCTAACCCATTAAATTAATTGAGTCGTGACTACTCAAACATCTACAAAGGTCAGTAGAACTCAAAAGTACTACTAACTCAGTCAACAATATTTCATAACACTTAATGTTTTTGAGTACAGTTGACAAATATAATAGGTTGTTGATTCAATATCACTTTATTTATTTGTGTACTGCTAATATAAAATGTGTATGTTTTTAAACATTATGATTATTTAATGTTTAGGTCCATGTAGCATTTAGAAGTTATACATAAGTTACTTGATATTTTGTCTTTTACAAATACAAGTAGTAGTGAGACATGTTGATATTTGAGTAAAATCCACTTGATTTATCTGTGCTGTATTATTTTATAATTATTAAGTTATGAATACTTAATAATGCAATGTGGCTCCATTATTAGAGCTTTGTGGGTAATTCATTTTTGTCCTTCTGATACTTTTTCACAAGACTTAATGCATTTTTGCAGTACAAAATTATACAGTTCTGTGCAAAAGTCTTAGGCATCTGAAAGTCAAACTAATGCCATTTATTTGGGTAGTAAGTGTTTATTTGTATATATATACAAATAAACACTTACTACCCAAATAAATGGCATTAGTATATATATATAATAAATATTGTCATAATTTTTACCAATAAACAAATATATGGCTTTACTTTGACTTTCAGGTGCCTAAGACTTTTGCACAGTACTGTATAATTTTGTACTGCAAAAATAGTATTAAGAAGTTTGTGTTTCCATGAGATTTAATTGGCAGGATAAACAGATATCAAAATTGTTTGGCATATTGACATTCTACAATAAGACAACCAAATTCTCAGTGTAAGAAAGTAAAATGCAGTAAAGACACTAATGAAGCATGTATTGCTACAGTTTTTCCTCCAGCTACTGATAGATGAATTAGCACTGTGCATGCTAAATAACGCTTCTCTGTTCTGAATATGATATATGACTGAGAATGACTAACCAAAATTAATGTTATTTCTAAAATCACTAGAAAAGATAGGTGGTTACTACCAATACATTTCCTTTGCTAAAATTAAGTAATTGAACAACAGTCGTAAACACTGCTGATGTATAAGTAAATGCCCAACCAATATGCTATATTGTGCATTGTGTATTCTACTATTCTAGCACTCAATAGTAAGATTTGGACTGACAATTTCTATTTGTGGAAACTAATCCAGGGGCCACAAAAACTGCAACCCATCCCTTGACTAAATAAAGCCATTATAAATGTCAAAAAACAACCGTTCATTTGGCTGGATATTGCTTTGACACAGCCTGCCAGGTTGGTGATTGTTCCTACATCAGTGTGTTTTTTCTGTCTTAGATTCTGTGACAGGGAGATGTGCGGACCAGCAGCAGAGTGACCTGGAGGACTTTGATCTGTTAGAGTCGGATGGTTCTGATGGCAATCCTAAACACCAGTATCACAACGAGGACACCCAAGCACACACGCCGTCGGACCGCCATCACAACCCCAAGGACCCTTCCAGCAGCCCCCTGACGCATAACACGGATGTACCCCAACAGGGGGTGGAGAGGGGGCTACTTTCTGCAGACTGCCTTAAACACACACCGGACCTCGGGCGAACAGTCAACTCATTTTACGCTCAACAAGACCTGCTGAATACAGACGGCCGCAAACCAAAAATCTGGTCCATTGCACAGACTGCTTCCATCCAATCTGAGTTCCCGCCGTGCATGCACACAGTTACCCCCGGTGAGTCCCTGTCCCCAGGAGTGTATTCGACCGACGTGCCCAATCTGAAGGTTGGGTCGGCAGGGCAACAAGTCTCGCCGATGGTCACACTTAGAGAGTGGGTGGATGGGGTCTTCCATGATCCGGTGTTCAGACAGAGTTCTTTTGACCCGCTGTTGTCCAAGCCGGACATGGACCGGCCATGGATTGGGCTGAATGGACAGGCAATGGAAGGCAGAACTCTGGGACTACGTAACGTCGAGCATGTTATCTCGTCTTTGCAGCATGTATAGAATATCTTACGGAGACTGCTATATCCTGTCACCATTTGAATTTACTCAGCAGAGCATAAGAGTACTTGAACTCTTTATGATACAGTCTCCCATGACTTTGTGTTTTAGAAAAACTAACAACACATCAAGGTCAGTAACTTGAAGTTCTACTGACAAAATTCAAAACAAAGATGTTTTTCTTAAATGTGAATATCTCACTACTTTAAATTAAAAAGGCATTTGTAAATGAGTGGAAGAACAGGAATTCAAATTGTTTGGAAACTATAAGCAAAGAAACATAAATTAAAATGTTCCCCCACATTCAGCATATTGCAATAGGGCTGAATGGTTTAATCACTAAGACACACCCGGAAAAAACGTTGCTTCATGATGTAAGACACCCATCTGATCTTTTGATATAAATGTGGGTATAGATCTACAGCACCGTATCCGTTCTGGCAATAGCTGACACTGGCCTGCCCACATTTTCCAGACATTGGACTGTAACCGGCAGCATGAAAGCACATTGTTTCCTCCTGAACGTCCATATGTTTTGCTTATTACCACACCTGATAGGCTTATTGCACACTTGTATACATGTTCTTGCACTAAAGTCCGATTGCAGTTGTTGACTCACGGAAATAAACAATTGTTTTTTTGTAGAAAGACGTTCTCTGCTGTCTTTGTTTGATTCTTGTAGAGCGACCTTGTGTTCGCTCTCCACGGTGCTGAAGCTGTCTGCATCCACCGAAGAAGTACATAAGTGAGATTTTTGTGGGACAAACGTGGAGGTTGATTTTTTTTTATGGGTACCTCGTGTTCACTCTCCACGAAGCTGAAATTATGCTTCCTGTAGGCCCACATCTAAATGACATGAAAATATCTCCTAGCCTTGGAATGTGTGTGTGTGTGTGCACGCACACGCGTGTGGGGGTCTGTGTAAAAGGCGGCAAGCTGGGCATCGTTGAGCCGTGACTAATTCCAACACACAGAGGACGTGGCTGCTAAATTGTTAAATCGATGCCACTTCCACCGCGGGCCCAGATATAGCCGCAATCAGCGATGCGTCTCTTTTCATTAGCCGGCTTTTGACTGCATCAACCTGGGACCATTAGCTGCGCATCCACAGCTCTCTAAACGGGTCATGATAAAATAAACGACATTATAGAATATGCTCCATTAGCAAAGAGTTGAGCTGCCTAACACACTTCTTAATCTAATAGCTTAATCTCTACTGACTTAATGCAATATCTTCTGATTTGCCAGTTAAAGGGTTAGGAGTATAGAGATAGGCCTAAGAGACCCCTGAGTTAAAGTCATACAACCAGACGATTGAGAATGACTTAAACATTTTGAGCCTAGAACAATATAAGTTCCATGACAGGGACTGAATTGATTAATTATTTATACAAATTGGGAAAAACAGATCTAGAAAAGCTTTCAACAAAAGATAGGCTATAACCATTTTGGGTAGCTTACAGCATGGACTTATCGGACTTTTTTTGAATCACCACAGCCATGACATTTTTGTGATTACTTTGATACTCAATACCATTTCATCAAGCTGATTCAGTCTGTATAGATCTGCCAATTGCTTTCACACCCTCTCTTAAACATAAACCCTTTAATATCCCAAAAACCTTAAGTTGTCAAGCATAATTAATTATTCAACAAAACTTTGAGGATTGTAAGCTTTCTAAAGTGGTCCATAAACACTTTCTAAATAAGAGTTCAAGAAAAATTATGTGGTAGGGTCCAGGATGGATAAACTACTTTTCTCCCTCTTCTTTCTCCTCCCTTTTCAGAGTAAAGATAATAAAGTATTAAACAGAACAGAGCCGAGACCTTCCGAGGCCTTGTATGGAATTAACCATTTCAGTCTAAATAATTCAAGAGGAATTCAACCGAGAATTCCATTCTTTTTCTGCTTCATAAATAAATTAGATTTAAGATGATAAATAATGACATCTGGCTCTCCCTGTAAAGTTTACTTTCTTTTTTCTGTGCAATGGATACATAATATAACAAACAATTTAGTATTTATTTACAGTAATCTAGTTAATGATAGTAGTGGTATAGCCGAACAATCTAATATCCTAACAATCTCTAAAATGTTTCTATAGTGTCATTCAATTCGATTTAATCTCAAACTGATAAATCAAAGGCTATAGTGGTGCTTGAAAGTTTGTGAAATCTTTAAATATTTCTATATTTCTGCATAAATATGGCCCAAAACATCAAAACATCATCAGATTTATTGAGGAAAATTATCCAAAATAACATATCTGTGAGCAGCAAAATAATGTGAACCTCTAGGATAAGCAGTTAATTTGAAGGGGAAAATTAGAGTCAGGTGTTTTCAATCAATGGGATGACATTCAGATGTGGGTGGGCACCCTGTTTCATTCAAAGAACAGGGACCTACCAAAGTCTGATCTTCACAACACATGTTTGTGGAAATGTATCACAAACAATGTTTGTGGAACTGTGGCACAAACAAAGCAGAGTTCTGAGGATCTCAGAAAAATAGTTGTTGATCCGCATTCGGCTGGAAAAGGTTACAAAACCATCTCTGAAGAGTTTGGACACAACCAATGGAGGAAACCTAAGACCACTGTTACCCTCTCCAGGAGTGGTCAACCAACAAAGATCACTCCAAGAGCAAGGTGTGAAATAGTCCGTGAGGTCACAAAGGAACCCAGGGTAACTTCTAAGCAACTAAAGGCCTCTCTCTCATTGGCTAATGTCAGTGTTCATGAGTCCTCCATCAGGGGAACACTGAACAACAGTGGTGTGCATGGCAGGGCTGCAAAGAGAAAGCCACTCCTCTCCAAAAAGAGCATTGCTGCTCGTCTGCAGTTTGCTCAAGATCATGTGGACAAGACAAAATGCCATTGGAAAAATGTTTTGTGGATAGATCAAAATCCCCCCCCCCCAAAAAAAGGTTTTGGTTTAAATGAGAAGTGTTATTTTTGGTGAAAGGAAAACACTGCATTCCAGCGTAAGAACCGTATTCCATCTGTGAAACATGGTGCTGGTAGTGTCATGGTTTGAGCCTCTTCCTGCTTCTGGGCCGGGATGGCTTGCCATCATTGATGGAACAATGAATTCTGAATTACACCAGTGAATTCTAAAGGAAAATATCAGTCTGTGAACTGAATCTCAAGGGAATGAGAGAGACAACGCAGCAAGACAGCGACCCTAAGCACACGCGTCGTTCTACCAAAGAATGGTTAAAGAATAAAGTTAATGTTTTGGAATGGCCAAGTCAAAGTCCTAAATAAATGATCAAGTATACAGTATAATATTCTTGTCTCATTTGTTTAATTGGGTTCTCTTCATCTGCTTTTAGGACTTGTGAAAATCTGATTAAGATTAAGAAAATCACATTTATGCCAAAATATAGAAAATTCTAAAGGGTTCAATAACTTTTGAGCATCCCTGCATGTCTTAGGAACATCCATCGCACCATGAAACAACTCTTCTGATGTTGTAATGACTAGTATTTAATTACAGAGTAACCATCTCAGCTCACATAGCAGGGATTATTTGAGAAGTTCAAAACAAACAAAACAAAAAGGTTGAGTCTTCCATGCCTTTTGACTTAAGAGGAGATGTTAGGGGAAAGGTATGAAAAGACAAGAGGGCAGGAGAGTGGGCTATACTGGGACTGGAGAACCTGTTCTCACCCAGTGGCGGCGGGATACCAAGAGCTGGAGGGAACTAGCCTGAGCACTGACTGGTAGCTAAATGTATGTCTCATTGAGGGTTAACTTCTTCGTTCCATCTCTCCTTTTATCCCAATGAGATGTGACTCTGTCAATTCCCTCAACCTTGTCTCTCCTCCCATTCTGTTCACTGACACCTTTCCTGTCTCCTTCCTCTTCACCCCCCCTCCCTCCCCCACTCCTCTCACCTTCGGCCACAGAAGCAGTAGACGCACAACACAACACAAAATATCGTATTCTGCCCCTCATCCCTCTTCTCTTACACGATACCATGCTCTGTGGGCCAGATAATGCAATTAAGCCGTGGTGTGTTTAGAGCACCAGTCTGGTTGAAGAGCGGAGACAAGATGTTGGAGCTGATGTTAGCTTGCCTGTTTCACACCAGTAAATAAAACAGCCACACCATAACCTACCCACTGAGGACACATCAAACAAACATTTACAGACAAGCATCTGTCAAATGCCTGACCAGTGCATGTTTCTCCTGCAACAAAGTGTGCATTTACATTTTTATTTTTGATAGCGGAGGAAGAACTGTAACATACTTACAAAGTATCTCCCACATTTTTGTTTCTGATAACGATTATTTTCATTGCATGGCATTTTTTAACCACTGACTTACAGATTATCACGCTTCGTCTTGGCTAGTTATAGCTAGTTAGCTGGCAATGTTTTTTTTTTTTTAATCCAAGTAGATTTAAGTAGTAGAATTATTTTGGTTTACCTGGCTACCGGGTTCTGGATCTTTTGAGAACATTTTTCAAGAGTTGCCTGAAGTGTCAGAGGTGTAGAAGATAAAGGAATACAGCAGCTTTGAGGAAGAGGACTCGTAATAGGGAGGACAACTGGCTACTATTCTGAAAGGGTTAGGGTCAGGATCGCCACCTTTATCAACCATCCTCGGGCCACCTCCTTCAAAAGAGGCAGCATTCAAAGAATTGCGTTCAGTTGGCTGATCACTCATTATATATAGCTTGTTTGTTTGTTTGCTCTTCATGCACTTTAAGATTCTATAAAAAGGACCAAAGTTCCAGAAAAGTATTATCATAATGATTATTACTATAAGACCGAATCAATCTGAGAGTTGTATTCGCATGGGTGGAGCTGTCCCAAACATGAACTGATATTTAGTGGTAATCGTAATACAAGTGCTTTCCATCTCTGCTACACTAAGGTGGTGGCTCTACCTACAGCTGGCTGCCAGTCTTTTCATAACATCTAATCCTGAGGGTCTGTCCTTGTCAAGGTGTCTCTGCAGACTCCAGGAGAGGAGGGAATTCATTCCTTTAAGAGCATTATATTGACATCTCCTATACGCTCTACACCTTCGGTCTAACACCTAGCCCACTCAACACTCCATCACACACACACACACACACACACACACACACACACTTTTATGAATACACACAGATACACTTCTTCTCCCCCTCTTCCACCCCACACACACACACACACACACACACCACGGCAACACCATTCTCTCTTGTGTCCTGTTGCAGACACGCTCACACACACACACACACACACACACACACACACACACTCAGGTTTTACGAGGCTATCGGAGTGCTGAGAGCTAACTCTCTCCCCAGACCCTGTCATATGTCAGCCCCCCTTAACGGGGGAGTCTGTTTCCCTAGGTTAACCTCTCTGTCCCTGGCACTAGAACATGTCACATCATCTCCATAGTAAAGGTCACCACGTCTGTACTCGGTTCCTTCGGTTGAGTAGGAAGTGGTCCCTCCTTGACAGGAATCTAAAGTCAGCTCTAACTTTAATAGGCTTATGGTAAAGGTGAGGCTGAACGGATCTGGAGCTGATCCTAGATCTGTGTCTATGGGCAGCTTTGACCCACAGGGACTTTAGGGAAGTGAAGGTTAGATAATTGGCTAAAGCGGTAACAGGGTAAACTCCTTAGTAAGGCTGGAAGCTTCGCAGTGTGACAGATCTTAGAGAGACGATCTTTTAATGGGGCAATTAAACAATGAGAAATTTTATTTTATGTTGAGGGGGAATGCAGTGATCACAGTGTGTGTATGTATGTGGGTATGTGTGTTCATTTGTGTATAAAAGGCTGTGTGTGGAGAGGAAATTCAATGGCATTTATCCTCATTATCTTTTGCATAGAGGAATCTATTGGATATTTTTACTGAGCTGCTATTCTCACACAAAACATCCACAGTTCCTTCCCTTTGTTTGCATAAGAAATAGCAGAACTTTGATGATATTCCCATAAAGGGCTGTTGTACATAAAAGACAGATGGAAGGACTGCAGTGAAAATCATAACCCTTCAACAACAACAATTCCTATCAATAACATTTCATAGCAATGTCTTAAATGGTAAGAAGTTTGACAGCTCGCTCTCATCGTAGACAATAACAAAAGGCTTAATTACACTTGAGACTAGATGAAGTTTGACTGTGAAGTTTGATAACTGTCGAAAATGAGTCTCTTCCTAGTATTGCATCTCTATATCTATTAGGTGGTCAGGGTATTTTAGACAGATGAATAATTGAAAAAAGTGTTGTTTTATTCAAGACGATTCACATGCTCAGTTTCATCTGAAGATTTCTCACTACCATCCTGCCAAGCACCTGCAACCTATACACGCACGCACGCACGCACGCACGCACGCACACACACACACACACACACACACACACACACACAC